>MNAD01000635.1:0-147334 GCA_001895945.1 Trametes pubescens | reverse complement strand
GGTATTCTCAGATATTGCCTTCCGAGACATCTCTCTGATACATCGCTCGTCTGGGCGTGTAGTGCACATTCGTCTATCTCCTTGCAATTGCTTTTCCGAAATGTCGGGATGTGAACTTCCATGAAGCCTAACGGCATCGTGCCTGCCCATGGTGGTAAGCTTCCTGAAGCTTGTTGCTTAATTTGAAGTCGAACTCAAGTCTGTGTTTCCTCCTATTAGGCATATCATGTTATAACGGAACTCATATATACCCCACCGGTTCCGTCGGCCTCCCCGCGTTCCGCCCGCCCCGGAAATAACGCTCCGTACGTTATCCTTATCTCGATGTGTGGGCGCCCCTAGCAGCTTATCAGCGCAAGCGACTTATCAAACGCAGGCGCCTGCCCCCGCACTTCGCAGAGACGGCATCGGGGCCTTGGCGACTCATACGATATCATACTCTGACAGCTCTCGCCCCGCATGCGAAGTTTTTCAGGCCCGGTGCATGATAACCTTGAGATGGGAGGTGAATTATATATACCTCCCGGGTGGGGAGGGCGCTCCGTCCGAGTGCTTGTCCACTGCCACCTGCACGCCGCCGCCTCGACACCAAGGTCCTGCGACTCCTCGGACTGGTACTTCGGCGATTGAACATTGGACACCGGACGATCAACATGTCTGCACGGTTCACTTCTGCGCTGCAGGGCGCCAAGGCGTACACTAGCAAGGAGGCATGGGTCCTCGAGCCCACCCCGTCCACGTTCGCGCCGAACAGCAGGTGGTCGAACAAGGACATGGACCCGGTCCCTCCGAAGGAGGTAAGTTCTCCTGTTTGCACACACGCGCGAGTGGTTGCGAAGAATGCGGTAGCTGACGGCGCGACTGCTATAGAGAACATGGTCGACCTTCAACTACATCGCGTACTGGGTGTCTGACGCGACGAATGTCGCGGTATGGGAGCTCGCCTCCAGCATGCTCGCCATCGGTCTCTCCTGGTACGCTCTACCCACCTCCCCCTCAAAAATGTCGGAACCTTTTTGTGCGCATCGCGAGGGCGCTTCCCTCGTTTGTCTCGAAAAGCCCTCGAATCAGCCTCGGGTAGCCTCGCGATGCCTCTTGAGTATCTCCTTGAGCCTCGCGAGGCATCCTGGTTATTTGGCCCACCGCTCGAGGCGTTTAGGAAATTTCCGACATCTGTCATTCTCCACACATACACGCATACTAACCCCACGTCCCCAGGCGTCAAGCGCTCCCCGCAATCGCACTCGGGCACATCATCATCTCGCTCGTGATGGTGCTGAACGGGACGATCGGCGCGCGTCTGCACGTCGGCTTCCCCGTACTGAACCGCTCCTCGTTCGGGTTCTGGTTCAGCTACTTCTCGGTTGTCTCGCGCGTCGTGCTGTCTATGTTCTGGTTCGGCATCCAGACGTACACGGGCTCGGAGTGCGTGTACCAGATGCTGAAGGCGATCTGGCCGTCCCTTGCGCATTTGCACAATGGTCTGTCGGAGGGCTCGCACATCACGACTGTTGGTGCGTTGTTTTTGTTGATTGGGTGTGGGATTTGTCTGATATGCGGGCGTGCGCAGGGATGATGTGCTACTTCTTGTACTGGCTCATCCAGGTGCGCTTAGCCGTCTCCACTCGCAGAGGAAAACAAATTGACTCGAGCTACGGATAGTTCCCCTTGATGCTCATCTCCCCGCAAAAGATTCGCTGGCTCTTCGTCATCAAAGCCTTCGTCGTTCCACCGGCATGGCTCGCGATGCTCATTTGGGCGTTCGTGAAGGTCCCCTCCAGCGAGGGGCTTTTCCAGCAGCACAGCGCGCTCTCGGGGAGTGCCATGTCGTACGCATGGCTGAGCGCACTGAACAGCGCGTTGGGAATCTACTCGACGCTGGCGGTTAACATCCCGGATTTCACTGTGGGTACTCATATGGCCTGACCACCTAGACACTGTAATGACCTTTTGCATGTGTAGCGTTATGCTAAGAACGAGAGAGCGTAAGTCGACTTCTCCACGCCAAACATTCGCGTACTGACTTGTACACTAGGCAATACGTGCAGCTCATTATCATCCCCGTCGCCTTCACGCTCGTCGGGTTCATCGGCATCGCAGTGACGTCCGCGGGCGCGACGCTGTACGGCGCGGTGCTCTGGGACCCACTGCAACTGATTGACCACTGGGACAACCGCGCAGCCGCGTTCTTCGCGTCGTTCACGTTCGTACTCGCGACGCTCGGTACGAACATCTCCGCGAACTCGCTCTCCGCCGCGAACGATATGACCGTGCTCTTCCCGCGCTACATCAACATCCGCCGCGGGCAGGCGCTGTGTGCGATCCTTGGGGGGTGGGCGCTGTGCCCGTGGGAGATCCTCGCGAGCGCGCAGGGCTTCTTGTCGTTCATGAATGGGTACACGGTGTTCCTTGGGCCGTTTGCGGGGATTATGGTTGCGGACGTGCGTATTTCTGTTCAAAGTATGCTAGGAAAAGGAGCCTGACTTGCTGTGCGCAGTACTGGATCGTGCACAAGGGCAAGGTTGACGTGCCTGCCATGTACAAGCCGCACGGACGGTACCGCTACTCATACGGCTTCGTAAGTATTGCATGGGGCCTCTCACTCAGAATTTCACGCTGACGACGCCCCGTCTGACATGCAGAACTGGCGCGCAGTTGCAGCCATCCTCGTCTCTGTGCCGCCCAACCTCCCCGGGCTGATCTCGTCCATCAACCCGAAAATCAACGTCGGCGGTGCGATGAAGATATACAACTTCGCGTGGCTCTTCGGGGTACGTTTCCTCTCTCATGCAGGGACTGGACATAGGATGCTCACGGCTGTTGCATAGTTCACCACTGCATCGGTGGTGTACACCGTGCTGTCGCTCTCGTTCCCAGCCCATGAGACGTTCATCCCGGAGGCGATCACGAGCGAGAATGCTGTGGATGACGCGTCCCACAGCGAGGGCTCGTCGCACCTGGAGAAGAGGAGCGTCGACGAAGAGGTCAAGGTCGTCGCCTGAGCGCGCGGGGCCGTTGCCGCTGTTAGACCTACGAATATATCCAAGCTGTTGTTTCATTCATTTGAATGTGCAATACATAAACCTTCTGTAGCATTAATAGGTGTACTTAGGATAGGATGTCTGGGTTGCAGAAGTTTGTCGTATGTACATTATTGATCATTATATGAGATGATCCCTTTCAGTTTGTACGTAAATGTGCACATCGGGTAGCAGGAACGTTCGCGCTACCTGGTCAGTCTGACAGTGGATAAGGAGCGGCAAGGAACGTAGTATACCAGGAGGTATCCTGCAGCGGTCATCGACGCACCTAATGAAATATGTATAATGTGTCTCTCCTGATCGTACAGATAAATTACATGCGCGGGCACTTGATAATGTACAGTTGGTATTTACAGTCCAGGTTAATATCCGCGCCCGCGCCCGCATACTCGGCGCGGGCTCGCTCCTACCTACGGGAATAGCCGTCTTTAATGTGCGGGGTCATGCAGGCAGATACAGCATACGAATACTCATGCAGACATGTCATAGCAGTTGCAGTTCTGTAAGCAGAGCAAGCATCGACGCACCAACACCCTGCACCAGTAGGACGGGCCCCCCGGTGTGTTGCACCGGATGTCCCCTCCCTCGATATATCGGTGTGGGAAGCGCACCGTCGGTCTAGGAGAAGCGGGCTTTGTTCCGTGGGTCCGTGGGGCGTGTCCGTCATCCACGCTCGATCACGTCCATCGCGGAGTCGAGGAGGACCTTCGGGAGCAGCAGCATCCTGTTCTCGAACGCCTCCGCCTCAGCGGGGTCGCCCGAGCTGCTGCGCGCGTCGCGGCGCGTCAGACAGCGCAGCCCGAGCTCCGTCGTGCACAGCACCCGCCCGCTGTCCTCGGGGTGCGGCTTGCCGTGCCCATGTCCGTGCGCGTGTCCGTGTCCGTGCCCGTTCAGCATCGCGCCGTTCCCCGCGCCGAGGCCTGCTTCTGCGAGGAGCGCGAGCGGCGCGAGGTGCTCGTCGCTTTCGTTTTCGCGCATCTTGTTGAGCATGCGGCCCGGCTCGAATGGGTTGCCGCCGTCGACGACGAGGACCTCGAAGGTCGTGGAGAGGATGTCTTCGCGGGTGACGCGCGCTAGTTTGTATACGGCTTCGGCTATGCGGCGCAGCTGCGCGTGGAGGGACGAGTCAGATGTGGGTGCGTTGCCGGAGCCGCAGAGGATGAAGACGGCGGAGGACCAGCGGAGCATGGTCGTCACCAGCTCCGTCACGGCGTACTCTTCTAAGCCGGGATAGAGCATTCGTATCGAGCGATGGGTGAGCGCGCGCCATCGTGAGGAGGTAGCTTGTGGTTCTATGGCCCGAGTTCAGAAGTAGCGCAAGTTGATGAACAGTGTGGACTTACCAGAGGTTTGCATATGCGCGAGTATACGAGTCAGGAGGGCATCTAGCTTGGAGGGAAAACCGACACAGAATAACGATAGTGAGCGCGCACAGCATGTAGCGATGCTTGCTTGTAGCGCGAGTTGTACCAAGATAGGGTCCTGAGCGTGATCGCGAACCGCGAGTATCCGCGACAGGCCAGGACCAAGCCAAGGCGTACAGTTCTCCAGTTCAGGAGGGACGCCAAGAGCCGCCTTCGCCCTCGACCGCTTCGCGAAGGTGCACGAGTCAGTGGCGGCGGCGGCAAAGTGGTTGATCTCCGCATTGAGGTCGTCGACTGCCTGTATGATCTGCGCACCCGACCAGCCGTCCGTCTTCGTCAGGAAGACGTCCATGCTCCGCGCACGCGCATAATGCTCCGCCTCCAGACTCATCGCAGGCCCGAGCGGGACCGGCGGCGCGTCATCCGAGCGTCGTGTATGCCTCCTGGTCCTGCTCCGGTCCCGATTCCGAGAGAAACGCTCACCCGCACCCCGCCCGTTCCCACTGAGCGTGCTGCCCCCATCGTCGCCGTCGCGCTCGACGCTCTCGTTGCGGCTCTTCGCGCGGGCCTCGTCTCGCTCGGCGATGAGCCGATCGCGCTCCGTGCGCAGGGCCTCGATCTCGCGGTCCTTCATCCGGAGGCTATCCTGCATTTCCCGGAGGGTCTTCTCGAGCGCCTTGTAGCGCTCGGCGAGCTTCATCACCTCAGAGTGGATGTGGTTGCGTGCGGGGTCGCGCTGAGACGGGATGGGCTCGAAGCCAAGCGCGAGCTGGGGCTGAGGAGGGGTGCGTGCAGAGGCGGGGGCAGTACGTGCGCCGTACTGGGAGATGCGTTCGCGGCGTTCGGCGGTGGCCAGCTTGAGGCGGAGGGCGCTGCACTCGCGGGTGAGCTTGGCGATCGGGTCAGCGACGGGGCTGAGGTCTGGGGAAGCGTGGATGCGGAGGCGAGGGTGTGCAGACTGGGGCGCAGCGGATAAGATGGGGCCGCCGCCGCGGAGGGTATAGAACTCGACGGTGGTGTCGGTGGAGACCTGGAGACGCATCATGACGACGTAGACGAGGGTGGGGGAAGAGTGTGACTTACGATGTGTGCTCGACAAGAGCTGATATGTATGCGCAGAGCAGACGCGGCGAGACAGTCGTGGTTGGTGCGGAAACAGCTTCTCGGCACGCGGTTGCAGTCACTCAGCTCAGTGGCGGCGCTTGCTCGGAGATCATAAACGCGTGTTGTGGGCGTCTCCGTTCTTTTGAGCTCCCTCTTCGTTGCGTTACGCCTATTCGTAATCTCTCTTTCCAGCTGGTTCCAGGTAGAACGCACCGAAAGATATTGCGAACAAAAAGCTACGTGGGGACGCAAAAAAACCCGATATTCCGCTACTACAGAGGCTGTCTTCCGAAAGGCATGAGCAAAGGTGCGCGATAGGGTGCAACTCAGGGCATGTAGTGCTTACATAGAGAGCCTTTTCGGCCACTTGTAGGTGTAACAATGTACACACCCCGATATGCAAGGTTTCTTTGGTTGTATGCGTACTGCATATCTTGACGCCACTAAGCTCGAGGATAGTTACTGAGACTATGATATTTGCCATCTAGTGGTTGGAACACTTGTGAGCCGGTTTGCAACCCACACTGAGGCCGTCCCGAGTGGAGCTAATGTACAAAAGTACGTGCCTATATGCGGGCTGCGCGAGGCTACCGAAGTTAAGCCTGAAGCTGTGGTTGCGAGCTCCGAATCTAGACCCTATCGGAACGTTGCACGATATTTCGCATTCAGGGTCGCCTGGAGCGTCCCGTTTGCTGCACGTAGCTGAAAATCCGATGTCAACTGAATGTGAGTGTGACGGAGGAAGTCATGTGGAGGTTGGAGGTCTGCGGATGCGTGTATCTCTCTGCTTAATGGAGACCTTTCCGACGCGTGCATCTCCCCGCATAATCGCCAAAGACAGGTTCGCGAACACGAGTTCTTGAAGAGGGGCCGAGGTTAAAGTTGATACAGGGGCCTAGACACATTTCACCGCAGGAGATGCGGAGACATGATCCTGACAGCTAAGGAAGTCGCGAGCGTCGATCACCTTTTCCCCGACCATGTTCGCGTCCAGCTTGCCTCCTGCCACCATGTACGCCGCGACAGCATATAGCCAGCGCCCCTCTATATACGCCCTACCTCCTCTGCTTTGGGAACGACATGCGCCTCTGCGCAATGCTTGCTTACAGACCACGGGGGCGCGGTGATAGAACTGGAAAACGGATGGCTGCGCTGTGCGTATGCATGTGAGTCCCGGATCCTAATATCCTGCAGGCTCCTGCCGTCATCGACTTATCGCCTCAAAGCTTCTATGATGTGCGCAGAAGTCTGTCTGCGCAGAGTGCTGAATGTGAAGCACTTCTGGCTGGCGAGATGAAGATGGCTGCGCAAGGTCGCCCAGCGATAATGCGCCGATATCTGGGTGAGGCCTCGCCGCGATCGTCATCCGCCTGAAGAGGGCTCGTCGCTGCCCTGACCGTCCGCGGCTTGCCAAACGCGTCTGCAGCGGCGGATCGCGAGGCACGCCACAACCGCGTTTAAGAGGCGTGTTCCTCACGTAAGCAACGCGCCTTGCCCGAAAACGTCGAGCCAGCGTCTGCAAGCATTCACGCCGTCCTGGAAGGTCATCAATTAGCACCATGCCGCGTGTTTTCTCTGCTTTCCTCCGTCCCCCCACCAGCCCACCCGGGCTTCCTTATAATCTCCCTCTCCCACACCCCGACCCGATCTACCCGTTATCACCCTTTCTGTCCCTCGGCTGCAATCTCCCTCTCTTGATCGCCCACCATGAAGCCCGCCTCGGGTACCCGCAAACCATACATCGGCACAACTCGCAGCCTCGTACTCGCCCTTGATGTCGGCACCACCTTCAGCGGTGTCTCCTATGCGATTCTCGAGCCTGGAGAGGTCCCTAAGATCCATGGCGTCACCCGGTGAGCAAGACGTGCTGCGGTAAATCTGCTGTGATCTTACTCTGCGAACCACAGTTTCCCTGGACAAGAACATGTCGCCGGCAACTCCAAAATACCCTCCATCATGTATTATGACAGGGAGGGCCAGATGAAGGCCGCCGGCGCGGAGGCGGAGAACGCGTCCATCGTCGCGGAAGCAGAAGATGAGATGTGGACAAAAGCGGAGCTGTAAGCATGCAATTATCTATATCGCGCCTCGCCATATTGACCTCGCGGTAGTTTCAAGCTGCGGCTACGCCCGAAGAGTATGAAGCTCAAGATGAACGGCATGCGCCTCGCTCCTCTTCCTATGGGGAAGACCGCCGTGGACGTTTTCGGCGACTTCCTCTCATATCTCTTCCGCTGTACGCGCTCGTTCATTATCGACACCCACGCGAACGGCCCCGCGCTCTGGCATGCGGTCGAGAACGATACCCAGTTCGTGCTCAGCCATCCGAACGGATGGGAGGGCGCGCAGCAATCGAAGATGCGCAGGGCAGCAGTATACGGCGGTCTGATACCCGACACGGACGAAGGAAGGGCGCGGATACGCTTTGTGACGGAGGGAGAGGCGAGTCTACACGCATGCGTGCTGAACGGGCTTGCCGCGGATGTACTGCAGGTGAGTACTACGTGGGTTATTTGTTGTGGCGGCATGCTAAATTTGTTGTAGAATCCGTCTGGACACGGATTCATCGTTGCCGATGCTGGAGGCGGTACGCTAGACATAAGTTCGTACGCGATTCGCGGAAGTGCGCCGCTCGTTATCGAGGAAATCGCACCTCCGGACTGTAAGTGACAGGCGCTATACGGTTGCAACTGCGAATACTGACATAAGAGGATAGGTGTGTTCGCTGGGTCCGTCTTCGTCAGTCGGAGAGCCCGCGCATTCTTCGAGGGTTAGCCCTCTTACTATGTGTCATGTTCTTAGTCACTAATTCGCGCATGCAGAGAAACTGAAGAACTCGAAATACGGCACGTCAGACGCGCTGGACCACATCACGAAGCGTTTCGACGAGACGACGAAACGTCTATTCCGCGACAACAAAGAGCTGCAATTCGTGCCTTTCGGCTCCCCTCTCGACAAGGATCTCTCTGTCGGGATTCGAGGCGGGCAGCTGAAGCTTACTGGGTGAGCGTTGTTACATCATGGTCCAGTAATTAGTAGTATGCTCACAGAAATGCCATCCGTTAGAGCTGAAGTCGCCGCACTCTTTGAGCCGTCAATTGACGCAGCCATGACTTCCATCAAGACGCAAATCGACGCGTCCGGCGGCGCGGTCAAAGTATGCCTTCAAATTCGCTGGCGCCCGTATGATTCAACTGTTCTGATGGTGCACCGCAGTCTGTCTGGCTCGTCGGTGGATTCGCGGCCAGCCCGTGGTTATTCAGTCAGCTCCAAGAGCGCCTCTCGCGTTACCACATCACCGTCAGCAGGCCTGACACGCAGACGTAAGCGTTATGCTCCCTTCGTTGTGCATAGCGGTGCTTACGACATGTCTACAGATCGAAGGCGGTGGCGGATGGTGCGATCGGGTTCTACTGCGACCACCATGTGTCGGCGCGGATATCCAAGTTCATGTACGGTGTCGAGTACCTGCGCGAGTTCGACCCGAAGGACGAGGAGCACATCGCCCGCAAGCACCGACTGTTCGAAATGCCGTCGGGCCCCAAGCTGCTCCCAGATGCATTCGATTGCATCCTCGCCAGGGTTCGTGCTTATCTCAGTCACTCCAGTGCACGTCGCTCACATCACCCGATTTACAGAGCGTGCGCGTGAAGGAGTCGAACGTCTTCAGCCGCAAGTACTGCACGGAGGTGACGAACCTGTCCACGCTCTCCGTGTTCGAGGTCGAGGTGTGGTGCTTCCGCGGCGGCGACACGGTCCCGAAGTGGATCCACCGTTCGTCGGACGCGTTCTCGACGCTGTGCTACGTGCGCGCGGACCTGTCGCCGCTCGCCGGGAGCGCGCAGGCGAAGCAGGGCCGGAACCAGAAGACGTACTGGACGATTGTGTTCAGCATCGAGATCCACTTTGGGCTGACGGAGTTCAAGGCGAGGATCAAGTGGGTGGACAACGTGGGTGGTTTCGTATCAACCTTGATGAGCAACATTTATTAACGGACTGTCGGATCTCTTCCAGGGACGGACCAAGTAGTAAGTCTCTTTGGCTCTTTTAGAAGTCGGGGCGCGCCCTAATCTTGCGCAATTTAGCGGCCCCGCATCAATTGTATACAACGAAGGTGGCCACCGGGCGGAAGAGGACGAGCCGGACAGCTCGCCCGAAGACAACGTTACCGTGCTCTCTTCCGCGTCCGACAAATACGCTTCACGCTCCGTCTCCCAAGTACCATCACGCCAACCAAGTACACGTGCCTCCGCGCAAGCGTCCCCGCGCATCCCCGAGGTTGCTCGCGTCCCGGAGCCCATCCCACGCAGTTTCGAGTTGGAGCGCACACGCACTACCTCGACGTCCTCGAGCACCTCGCGGCACACCGACAAGGCTCGGTCGCGCGAACCCACCGTCACCTCCAGCCATACCCCACGTTCGTCGACCGCCATCCCCGAACCGATGCGCACAGGCGACCGCTCGCTCAACGTCTCCGGCCGCTCCGCAGAGTCAGGCCGCAGCGGCAGCACGCGTCTAGGCGAAACGCTCAACTCGATCTGGGGCGCGGCCGCGCCGCCCGTATCCTCGCCGCTCGCGGAGAACCCGCCGTTCAACGCGTTCGCAAGCACACCGAGACACGAGACGAAGCCCGCGACGCCGAGGGAGATCTCGAAGGCGCCGTCGCCTGTGAGGGAGGCGTCCAAGCCGCCCACCCCACCGCCTGTGGTCTCGAAGGCACCAACGCCCCCGATGGTGGCGCGTACGCCGTCGGGTGTCTCGTACGCGAGCCCGGCTCACTCCAAGGCACCCACGCCGCCTGCCGCGCCGACGGTTCCGCAGACCCCGGTGGCTGTGTCCAAGGCCGCGACACCTGCTGCATCGAAGGCAGCCACGCCCGTCGCGTCGAAGATCCCTACGCCCGCAGCGTCCAAGGTCCCGACGCCGACGTGGGGGTCGAAGGTCCCGACTCCGCAGAGCCAGTCGAAGGCAGCCACGCCGCAGAGTCAGTCCAAGGCTGCTACCCCGAAGGCCTCGAAGGCCCCCACGCCCAAGGCAGCGACTCCCGCTGTCGTCTCCCGCTCACTGACACCCAAGCCAGAGCCTACGCCCGAACCAGAACCCGCACCGCCGGCCGAGCCGGAGCCTGCTCCAGCACCTGCGCCGGAACCCGCCCCCGCCCCTGCTGTGGAGACACCCGCGCGACGGGACTCGCTGTTCACGGAGATCACGCATGTGAGTTTTCGACGAAACCTTTGACAGCTCTACAGTATCTGACATGTTACACAGGCACCTCCGGGCGCGTTCTCCGACGAACTCGTCGTTCCCCCTCCTCCCGAGCACCTCCTCGATCCTCCCCCGCCAGCGGGCGTCATGTCACCCATGGCGGACCTCTGGACGACGCCCGTCCCCGAGCCCGCACCCGCGTCCAGCGCGGGCATGTTCTCCGACTTCCTCTCCGGGCCGTCCTGGGGCAACTCCACGTCCAACCTCGGCCTCAGCGGGGGTATCGGGACCGGCTTCGGCGGGCTTGCGAAGCCCGCCGCAGGTGGATTCGGCGCCGTCGCGAGCACGTTTGGGAACGTCGCGAGCGGCTTTGGGTCGTTTGGCTGGGGCAGCAGCGCGCCGGCCCCTGCGCCTGTGGATAATGGCGCGGCGGAACGCGAGGCTGAGGAGCAGCGGAAGCGTGAGGAGGAAGAATGCGTGAAGCGCGAGGAGGAGGAGCGACTGCGCGTTGAGGCCGAAGAGGCCGAGAAGAAGCGGCAGGAGGAAGAGGCTGAGGCCGCGAGGAAGGCCGAGGAGGAGCGCAAGCAAGCAGAGGAGGAGGCGCGTAAGAAGGAGGAGGAGGATGCCGCCAAGAAGACTCCGAAGAAGATGACTAAGAAGGAGCGGGACTTAGCCAAGAAGAAGGAGCTAGCAGACAAGAAGGCGAAGGAGGACGAGGAGCGCGCAGCCAAACAGGAAGAACAGCGCAAGGCCAGGGAAGCGGAGGAAGAGGCGGAGCGCGCTCGGGCGGCCGAGGAGGCGGCGAAGCAAGCTGAGGAGGACGCGAAGAAGGCGGAAGAGGAGGCAGTCGCTGCAGCGAAGAAGGCGGAAGAGGACGCCGAGGAAGCCGCTAAGAAGGCCATGGAGGAAGCGGAGGTAGCGAAGAAGGCTGAAGAGGAGGCCTCCGCCGCCGTCGCTGCTGCGAAGACCGCGGAGGAGTCTGCAGCCGCAGCCGCTCTCGTCGCTGATGCTCACAAGGCCGAGGAGGAGGCCACTGCCGCCGCGAGCAACGCCGGCGAGGAGGCTGCCGAGGCGAAGAAGAAGGAAGAGGAAGAGGAGGCGGCGAAGAAGGCTGCAGCCGAGGCAGAGGAGGCCACTAAGAAGGCGGAGGAAGAGGCCGCTGAGGCGAAGCGCAAGGAGGAAGATGAGCTGAAGAAGATGGAGGACGAGTGGGGTCCCGTCGTCACCAAGGGCAAGAAGGGGAAGAAGGGCAGCGCTGCGACGACCGCCCCTGCCACCCCTGCCGCCGTCTCTCGTGCTCCTTCCGGAGCTCCCGCTACTACTCCGGCCAAACCGCTCACCAAGGCGCAGAAGAAGGCCCAAGCGGCGGCGAAGAAGAAAGGCAAGATACTCACGTTTGGGGACGACGACGACAACACTCCCGGCACTCCCACCGCGGAGCAAGCCGAGGGAGATGACGAGGGATGGGGTGTGGCTTGATCGTTGTATGTTGCGCAGGTCGCGAGCTTGTATGTTGGACGGAAATCTTGGGTCTAGACGTGCTGTATCGTTTGGTTATTTCTATCTGCTGTGCTCGATGTTTGTACCCTTACTCTCTTGCTTTCGTTACGACCACCTTCTTGTAGCACAGAATGACGACTTGTATGATCCTGCTAATGTTCACGGCGCTGATTCCATGCACGATGGTGTCAACTTGAGCTGGAGCCTGCAAGAGCAGCAGCCCTGTCGGCGCCACTTCGAATTCGCCGCCACGGCCCGCCGCGCATCGACGCGCTAAACGCGTGCACGCGACGCGCCGAACCACCATCGTGTGGCTCAGTGGCTCGGTTGTAACTCACCGAGAGCCACCATCTGCAGTCCTCCTACTTGCCAATCTACCTGCGCTGCTAGTACTGTCTCCAGCCTACATAGCAACTACTAAGCCAGAATCTGGGAGGCTTGCGGCTGAGGGAGCTCTTGGATACATTCTCGTTGTTTTCTTTATACCCTATCTGTTTCTATGCACGCCCGTCTCCGGCGACCTCTCTCCCCTGCCAGTCAACTAAGTACACACCGACAACCCACAAGCCCACACCTTCGTCGGCACAATGATGCGCGACGGGCCCTCGAGGTCCGGCCAGTCGGTCGGGCCTAACGAGGCGATGGTCATCAGCCAGCAGCAGCACATCTCCGAGCTCGTCGCGCGCAACAAGACGCTCGAGCACACGATCTCGAAGCTCAGGGCGGCCGTCGAGGCGGAGAAGGCGCACGCGCACGACGCGGTCGCGCAGATCGAGGCGCGCTGGAAGGCGGAGCGCGCGGAATGGCGCGCGGGCTGCGACTCGCTGCAGATCGCGCACCGCATCGCGCACCTGCGCACGGGCGACGACCTCGACCGCGCGCGGGGCGCGCTGCTCGAGGCGCGGGAGGCGCTGCGCACGGAGCGGCTGTTGCGCATGCAGCGCGATTATAGGTTGGTGATGTTCCAGGCGAAGGAGATTGAGCTGGAGGAGCGGAATGCGACGCTGGAAAGGGAGCTGGCGGAGGCGGCGGCGGAGAAGGAGGAGCTGGTGGAGGAGCTGGATGAGCGGGCGGTGGAGACGGCGACGGCGCTGGAGGCGCGGTGTACTGAGCTCGCTGAACAGGTGAGCGAGATGGCGGAGGAGCAGGCAAATACACTCAAGGAGAAGGAGAAGGCCGAAGTACGTCTACACTCTTTGGTATATCCATTACTTGTGGCGACTCTCAACAACAACCCATTGTGTCTACTAGACGGATCTTTCAAGTCTACGCGCGGAGCGTACAACCCTGCTTGTGGCCTCCGAGCGGACAAGCAAGAGCTTGGAGCGCGTATCACTGCAATACGACACCTTGAAGTCCACCCACGACGACCTGCTCAAGAAGTACGCCGAGTCCGAAGCCACCGTCGCCTCTCTGCGCCGACAAGTCGACAAATGGACGTCTCTGGAAAGCCGCGAGAACGCCGATCTAGAATCCCTCCGTAAAGTGCGTATCGAACTCGAGGTCAAGGTCAAGCAGCTCGAGACGGAGAAGGCGGAAGGCGAGGCGGAGAAGGCCGCGCAGGACGCGCTCGTGGAGAAGCTGCAGCGCAAGGTCGACAAGTACAAGGAGTCGTGGACGGCACACGCGGTCGGTACCCCAGTCGAAGTGGCGTGCATGTGTGTTGACCCCGAGCACAGAAAGCGACCGAAGAGGCGCAAGAGGACGCGGAGCGCCTGCAGGCCGACCTCGAAATGGTGGAGGCGCAGAAGGAGAAACTGGAGGGCGAGCTACAGGCCAATCAGCGGCTGCTGCAGGAGACGAAGGCGAAGCTCGCGGAGGCGCAGAGCAGCGCACGCTCGGCTGCCCCTCTTTCTAAGCCACCCAGAGCGGTACTTTCTCTCGTAATCTCCTCGCTGCCCTCGCTTTCTCATGCCGCTTGTTCTGCGCATTGCCATAGTCCAAGGAGCCTGCGCGGCGCCAGCCTGAGCCGGTGGAGGACGACGACGAGGTGGTAGTGCAGGAATCGCCTCCCCCTCCGCCCGCGAAGAAGAAGGCCTCGGCAAAGACAAAGGCGCCTCCGCCGCCCGCCGAGGACGACTCGGACGACTCGATCGAGGAAGTCGAGCCACCCCCGAAGCCGAAGTCCAAGGCCAAGGGCAAGGAGCGCGCGCGCGTTTCGTCCGACGTCGAGGAGGCGGACCCGCCTGCACCCCAGCGGAAGCCCTCGAAGGACAAAGGCAAGGAGAAGGACAAAGAGAAGGAGAAGAAGCCGCGCAAGCGCCAGCCCACGGCGGACGAGGACGACAGCGACGTGCAGATCGTCGAGCCCAAGCCGAGTGCCCCGGACAAGAAGGGCAAGCGGAAGGCGAGCACCGTCGACGAGGACGATGCGCCTGCGCCGAAGAAGGGCCCGAAGAAGAAGAAAGCTGCTGAAGAGGAGGAAGAAGAGGAGCGGCCGGCGCCGCGACCGCGTGGAAGGCCCAAGAAGAGCGACGCTGGCGCTGCGAAACCGGCTGCGAAGGCCACGGTCATTGGTGCGAAGCGGGGCAGGCCGCCGGGACGGCCGTCGCTGGCGGCGAGCAGTGCGGGGAAGGGTGGCTCTGGTTCAGGCGCAGGCGATGGCGATGGTGACGGCGACAATGCTGAGGGCGAAGGCGAGGGCGAAGCGGGCGTGCCCAAGAAGAAGAAACGGAAGATCAACATCTTCTCTGCGGCGCAACCGACGAGTTTCCAGTGGGACTTGGGCAATGTATGTGGTATCTTCACGCTCGATATCCGTGACTCCCTGAATGATGTGCTGACTGGACGCTATCATCACTCTCAGCCTGGCGATGGTGGACTGAACATCCCGACGGTCTTGTCGCCCATCAAGGAGGGGGACGCCCCACAACCGCGGCCGAGCTTTTCTTCTGCGATGGGTAGTCTTAGTCGTCTCCGATAGACGATCTATGGTAAGGCCTTCAAGTCCACCCTCCTTACTTGACCTAACGATGACACGGATGAACACAGCTTGAGAACGGCTTGGGAACTTACTGGAGTTTGGGCACTACGCCGTACGCGTTTTTATAGGTGATTGTAGGGTACGCTATGCACGACACATGTATATGAGGATCCTGTATGTAGAACGAACGAATATCCATGCACATGAGTGACTGTAAAAGACGGTACATACTTAAAGCCATGCAAGATAGTTTCGAGTCGACATGCAGTCGGATATCGTCTTCCTCAAAGTCCGAGCCGAGAAAATGAAGCTGGCACAGCATGTAATCATACGTACATCTCAGCTCCAGCTCGCATCCATTCAGTCCACTCGAGATGAATTGCAAGAAGCATCCGAAATCATTGCGAAGGGACACTACGAGCAAATACAAGAGTAAGAGGGAATGTCGCCGAGTCATGAAACTCCATTTTGACGTAGGTGCTGTGTCAACAGAGCGATTAAGCAGGCTTTTCGATCCGCACCACCACAGAGCTTCAAGAAGCGCATCCTGTCCATACCCTAGTGTCGAGCAAAACGCAGACATAGAGCACAGGGACGCGTGGTGGTCGTTGTGTGGAATGACGGTCGACGCGCGCACTTTATATAGCATGTGCTCGTCGGCGCTCCAATATTGACACCCCGCTGTGGCAGGGGCGGGCACCTGACACGCGCGTCAGAGGAGCGCGTCCCGGGTGAGGAGACCGACGACAAGCTTGGACGCGTCGGAAAGAATAGCTTGCCTGGGATCTTCCGCCGACCTGACCATCGCCTCGTTGTTCTGGGATAGGCCTCTGATATGATCTGGGATGTCCTCTCCGACAGCCTCCTCCAGGTCTGGGAGATCCTCACTTTCTGGAAGTACCCCGTCCCCGCACTCCCTCATATGAGGCTCAGCCCGAATGGCGGTGATGACAACGCGCTGGTGGTGAGTGTTCAGAGAGGGTTGTACCACTGTGCAGGATGGCTAACAGTCACGCAGTTCCAGTTCTTTACTTGGGACTGTAGCCATCCCCACATGAGCTGGTGGAGGCACTTCGAGAGTGAGGTACCCAATCTGGCGGCGCTCGGCGTTACCCAGGTGTGGCTGCCACCTCCGAATAAAGCTATGAGGAAGGTGAGCTTCTGCCCATACTTGGTGACAGTATACGTGCTAAACGTTTCACAGGAAGGGCAAGGCTATGACGCATATGACTTGGTGAGCATGTTCTATGCATGGCCGTCTGCCCGCAAGTACGTCATAAGAGTGATGCACCGCATGCATACATGCTGTGGTGCATGTCATCCTATGTGTGATTTGACGGAGCAGAGCAATGCAAGGACGTATGCGAGACAATTGACGTACTCATCGGTCATAGTGGGATCTAGGAGAGTTCTACCAGAAAGGAACCATCGCGACCAGATGGGGCACCAAGGAAGAACTCGTTAGAGCCGTAGCAGCGGCGAGAGCTCACGGCATAGATGTCCTCATAGATGCCATTCTGAATGTGAGGTGTATGTACCTTCTGCGTACTTGCAGGAGCTGACGGCCACCAGCATAAATTAGGTGCGGATAGACCTGAGAAGTTCACGGCCGTGGCTGTCGATCCAAACAACCGTCTGAAGGAAATTGCTCCGGAGTCCGAGATGGAGGTAGAGACATCGTCAAATCTACTCATGAGCGAAATTAAGCGAACACACATAGGGCTGGACAGCATTCGACTTCCTTGGAAGAGGTGACAAAGTGCGTCGTCCATCCATACTGATTTGAGGGCCACCTAATCGTTACACAGTACAGCAGCTTTAAATGGACGCATCAACATTTCACAGGTGCGCATACAGTTGGACAAAAGCGCATACCGTCCGTCTAATCACGCAGTGATAGGACTCGACTGGGATCACCGGTCTCGTACAAAGGGTGTATTTCGTATTACAGGTCCAGGGCATCGAGGGTGGTCACGGTGGGTTGACACGGAGCTAGGGAACTATGACTACCTTCTGGGAATAGATGTGAGCGCGCCCAACACACTCGCGACGTCTACTTACAGCCACAGATCGATCATAGACACCCTGGCGTTCGTAATGACCTCTTCACGTGGGGTAGTTGGGTGCTAGAGGTACATTTGAGACTTCATGCGAGCCGGGGCTGTAACTTACTCCTTACCCGCAGACAACTGGTGGTGCGGGGTTCCGCTTCGACGCCATCAAACATATGGATCGTCGGTTCCTGCTTCAGTTTGTACGCATCCCATTACGTTCATGCAACGCGCACCTGACGAGGGGATGATAGATTAAGCAAGTTCGGGAGACTTCAGGACGTCCAGACCTATTCTCTGTCGCCGAGTATTGGTCGGGCAAGTGAGTAGCGTCGCGACGATTTCCCGTGCCTTGCTGACGCTGTCCATAGCGTCGAGCTCATCAAGCCGTATATTCGCGCGTTCGAAGGACTTGTGGGCATCCTCGACAGTGGTTCTTGTCCTCAATGCTAAGTTCGTATACTCGCATACAGGTCACATTCTTCGACGTCCCCCTCCACTACAACCTACACGACGCGAGCAAAGCCGGCTCGCGGTACGACCTCAGGAAGATCCTCGATCGCACAGTTCTCAAGTACCGGCCTGGTGACGCAGTGACATTCGTCGACAATCACGAGTAAGTCCCCCGCACGTCAAAAAGACCGACTGTGCTGACTTGTGCTCCCAGTACGGTAACTACCAGGTGATTTCTCGCTACCGAAATATGCTCACGGTCCCGCTCCGCAGCAAATCGGACAAACACTGGAGAGTTGGGTGCGTCACCCTCTTCCTCTCGGCACCGCTTCGCGTACCCTGTGCTGATCCCTTCCCGCAGGTCGGAAGCGCGTTCAAGCTGCAGGCGTACGCGCTCATCCTTCTCTATGGCGATGGCCACCCGTACGTGCGCCCCTGTTGCCACGAGCCAATCACCCCCGCTCACCCTCCGCATCCTTCCTCGGCGAAGGTGCGTGTTCTACGGGGACACGTACCCGAACCAGGAGTGCTACGACGAGCGCGTGGCGCAGGGCGTAAGGCAGCTGATGGACGTCCGGCGGAAGTTCGCGTACGGGTCCCGTGCGGACTACTTCCTGGAGGCGAACTGCGTCGGCTTTGCGCGGAGGGGCGACGTAGGGCGGGGAGAGGGTATTGCGCGTGGGAGCTGTGCGGTGCTGATCAGCAATGCCGAGTGCCCGAGTGGGCAGGAGAGGTGCGTATGGCTGATATTCTTTCGGGATAGGGACGGGCAGGTGCTCATGGACGTGAGAAGTGGTGATGCAGATGCAGAGCCGACAGAAGTCCCGGTACACGAGATTCGGATGGACATGACCTTAGTGAGGGGTTCCGTTTGTTCTGTGGGTGAATTGAAGCTGACGGGGTTGCAGGGCAATGTGAACGTCCAGTATCGGTCGTTATTCGAGCCCAAGGACCAAGTTGTGCGCGTCGACGCCCACGGGTGGGCCACGTTCACCTGTCCCTACGGCGCGCTGCAGGTCTGGGTCAGAGACGAGGTGCAAAGCTAGTATACATTGCGGACGATATCATGACAACTAGTACAACAACAGTACGACGCGCGATCCAATGGTCCCTAATGAGTACAGTGCCGAGACCATGGTATAATTGTGACCGGACATCCCCCCTCATTCCGCGTAAATCGACGGCGCGTCCGAGCTTGCACTCGCACTGGAATCGTCGTTCGCCCCCGCCGACGCCCACGCGCTGCACTCCCCGACGCGCCGCGGCCGGCGCGCGTCGCGCATCTCGACGAAGTCCGTCACCGTGCTTTTCTCCTGCTCGACCCAGATGCCGCCGGCGAGCCCGCGCGGGATGCCCGCGGACACCGTCGTCGCGGCCTCGCCGCCCGTCTGCATGAGCGCCTGCGGCTGCTGCTCGCCGTCGAACAGCGCTGCGGTCTCCTCGAGCGTGCGGCCCTTGGTCTCGATCACGTAGACGACGACGAAAACGAGCTCGACGATCAGCCAGCCGCAGTAGACGAGGTACTGTGGGCGAGTGAGGAGGGGATGGGGTGGAGGTTGGGTGGAGGGACGGGACGGGACGCACGTATTTCCAGCCGAGGGCGTCGAGGGCCCAGGGGTTTACGAACTGGTTGAACGCGAGTGTGAGGGAGACGACGAAGTTCTGTTCGGTCCGTCGTTAGTTTTATCCGACTCGGGCGCGGTGAGAAAGAAGCGCATACCATCACTGCGAAGCCTTTTGCGCGAATGCTGAACGGGAGGATCTCGAGCGTGTAGGCGATGAGCATAGGAGTGTAAGCGATATCATAGAAGAAGTAGAAGATGAAGATGAAGGGAATGGTAGCTGGACGGTAGGTTCATTGAGTTTCCTGTATTATGTGGGTCGCGACACCACTGACCTTTCGCTGCCGTTGTGTCGTCCAAATTTCGGAAAAGAGCGGTGGTAAGCGTCCATACGCCGAAATCTGGCGGTAAGAATGCGTGAGGAGGTGTACGGCGTAGTACGCCTACATGGAGGTACACGTACCGATCAACATGCCGATGTTTGAGATAATAAAGAGTGTTCTTCGACCAAGCTTGTCCACCAGCAGCGCGCCCGCCATAGCCGCTATCAAGTTCCATATCTTCACACATAGATAAATCAGCTACTAAAAAGGGACAGGAACGCGTCACGAACCTGAAGCCCTCCATTGATGGCCGCTTTCGTGCCCGGGTCTGAGATGCCAACACCTTCGAGCACGAGGTTGATGTAATACGAGACCAGGCCGTTTCCGCTGTGCGTCACTCCGTGTCAACATAAACATGTATCGGATGAGACGTAATGGAATACGGACCTCCATTGCGAGAAGATAGCGAGGGCGATGATGATGCACATCCGCTTCCTGTTCCCCGGGGTCGCGAAGAGCGTGGTGAATGACGTCTTCGACACGACCTCTTTCTCCATCTTCAGCGCGTGCCGGATCTGCGCCATCTCGAACACGATGAGCGGGTCGCGCTCGTCGCCCGTCATCGAATGAAACCGCGCGAGCGCCGCCGCGGCCCGTCCTTCCTACAGCCCAACGGTTCAGCAATGCTGCACGGTCTTCAATGTCTACCAATGTGCTCACAAGGCCTCTTGCGACGAGGAACCGGGGCGATTCGGGCACGAGCCTATGTTTAGATCAGCACCGGAGCTCCTTAACACGCCGCCGCCGCACCACTCACCATATCAGACAAACTTGGATGAGCGGCCCAAGAGCCTGTATAAGCGTAGGGACGCGCCACGACCAAGGCGAGGTCCCCGCGCCGTTCCAGGCGCCGAAGCACGTCCACGCCGCTTCGAAGTTCGCGGCGGCGTCAGCTGACGTGCACGCGCACAGACGGAAGACCACCTACACAGGATGCTCCCCAAATACCACGACGCGTTGTACATCGCCGTCAGCTTGCCGCGCTATCGGGACCAATGAGCCGGGGAGGCATGAAATCGAATGGCGCGGCGTCCCGTACCTGCGTCGGATACGCGAGCTCCGTTATGAGCAGGGGTGCCGCGTTCAGCGCGAAGGTGAGCCCGAAGCCAACTGTTACGTGTGCTGAGTGAGAGAAGGCGCAGACGGAGGAAAGCGCGTGACGTACTGAGCCCGCGGGCCCCGATAAACATGCCGATGTTGAACGCGGCGCTCTGGAGTGAGACACCGGCGAGCATGATGAGGGCCCCGATGAAGAGCGTTGGTCGCCGCCCTAGACTGTCGGCGGCGAACGGCGCGAGCGGGAGACCCTATGACGCGTGGATATGAATACGTGCGGGCACCGCGGGCAAGTGTTCGGCCTTACAGCGATTGAACCTATGACTTGGGCGGCGCTGATAAGACCTGTGAATGTGGATGGCGTTAGGGAGGGTAAGGTGTGCGCGGTGAGGGCGGCGTGCCTAACGTCTTTCCGTTGGGGTGCTTGAAGAAATCCTGCCAAGAGGGCAGAATTTGTAGGCCTATAGCAAGGCATGTCAGTGGGCTCCGCGCGCGAGGTGGTAGTAACAGGACCAACGCACCGTTCACCAGTGACGAGTCAAGGCCATTAATGGATGCCGTGAGGAGAGGGATCAAAATCAATAGGTTCAGGACACGTATACCTAGGGAGCACGAGCGGTCAGTGCAAACGCATGGGCAGAACTCGGGCGTGCAACACGTACCATGGTTCCTCCACCATGGACCTCGGTGTATAAAGTCGACCACCGTCCATTCTGTAGGGGCCATCCTCGCGGAGGTTATATTCGCCGTGTCTTCGTGCGCGCGGGGGTAGACGGGGAGGAGGGTACCATCGCGTGCCACCAAGACGCGACGTGCGCTATATACCCATGTGAGCACGGCTCTTCTCAAGGATGCTCTCCCGCTTCCGCACCCGATACCCGTTTCAAGGTTAGTGGCGTTGGGATCTGGAGAATATCTGGGGTAATGCGGGGCACCCGACCAGGGAACGCTCGTGAATCCCGACCGCCTTCTACCTGATACACGCAGAAAGAGACCGGAGAAGCGGAAAAAGACCGGGGAACTGTGTGAAACTTAGGCTCATCTGATGTCACCAGTACGTGGTCGCGTTCGGAAGGGCTGGTTGGCTGCGGTTAAACTTCGCACGTAGAAATCGCTTAGCTAGTGAGGCAGATGATGCACGGCCCTGCAGCGTTGCGGCGGTCAAGCAGCACACGATGGTCTCGGACGTGATGTTGGTTACCGTAGCAATTTGTATGCAGATGGTCGATGAGCACATACCTGCATACCAGTGAGTAACGTATCCCCCATACGACGAGAGACGGGCGCGGCGGTACTCACTCCGCCATTCTCCGAAGGTGAGCAGAGGTTCTGCAGACGTGTTCAAGTTAATGATTAGAGCTATTCGGTTTTGCCACAGCACACTGGCATAGAAACATGGAAAACCGTCCCAACTTAGCTGGTATTGCGGGGATCGATCCGTACGAAGACATGTGGCATATGATTATGCTTCTGCTGCGGCGGGGGCAGAAGGAAAGAGACACAGCTGACGCTTCTCCGGTTCGCGGGGGAATAGAGTGGGGCATCGTGACCTTCATCACTGAATTTGATTGAGCGGTGTTAGTAAAGTTTGACATCCAGAAAAACAAACTGACCGCGATGGAAGCGCTCGTCGCTACCGGTACCGTATTAGATATCAACCGACGAAGGGGAGATGTAGAAGTAAAAGCGAAGCGATTGGTCTGCTACAAAGACTACGAGAACGATACAGGGTGAACTTGAAAGTAGTAAGACTACCTATTTTGGTGAGCAATACATCTGGTAGCAGCATGTCGTCGCGATCTATACAAAGACAGGTGAGAAAACCAAGGAGCGTAGACGTAAGCGAGGGCTACAAAGGTATACAAGCAAGGACCATCCAGAGATGAAAGCGGTAAGTTGCAGATCAGAAAGCGCGACAAAGATGCACAGACAGACGAAGACGGAATTGTAGAGCTACGTCAGATTTCAGCCGTTGTGAAAGAAATTGTAGTAGAAAGACCACAATGATCGCTGGCAAATTGGCCGTTCGAGATGCGCAACCCCTTACCGATGACCTCCACCGAGTCCACGAGGAGCCCTTTCCCCGTGAAGAACACCCTATCCAGCCTTCGTGGCGGATACTGACAGGGAGGCTGATAACCCCACGTGTGCGACGCCGCCTGATCAGGGAAGAGGCATGCATCCTCGAGCCCTGCGTCGACGTGAATATTTTGGTCTCTGGTGTCTCCGATCATGTTCATGTCGCCACCCACGACGCCACCGTCGACCTCGTCGGAGCGGAGCATCTCGGCGATGGCCTTGAGCTGCGCTGGGCGGGCTTTGGTCCCTACGACCAGGGACTCGAGGTGTGTGTTTGCCACGCGCACCACCCGCGTATCGCCCGTGGCGGTAGAGCGGAGGGGGATGTCGACGAAGAGCGCCTGCCGACCCATGTTGGTGTTCCAAAACAGCATCGACCGGACGACGTGGTGGAGAGGGATGCTGCGGGAAACGAGTGTGGCGTTCCCGTAGAAGGTGGCCCAGAGCTCGGGGCTGTCTGGTGCTATGACAAAGTGCTTGCGCACCCACTCGCTGGCGAGGAGGACGCGTAGGCTTTTGGCGTCGAGCTCTTGCAGTAAGATGCAGCAAGGTTCAGGAGGAGAGGCGAGCACGGAGGATTGGATGTAGGAGAGGATGCGAAGTATCCTGGCCTCGCAGTTTGGGGTCGAGAAGTCCACGTTCCAGGTGATGAGGCGGAGCTCCGACGGTAGCGACTTGTCGCATCGATACTTGCTCATCCACTTCGCCTTTCTGGTGGAGAACCCCTTGGGTCTGCAGTGTTGGAATATGTCTCCATCATCCGAGCAATAGCTGGGCGGAAGCTTGATATCGGAGCTAGGGTCTGTGTTCATAGAGCTCGAGGAGGAGTGAGACGAGGGAGATGGCGGCGTATCGGATAGAGTTGGCGACGATGGCCCAGATTTCGAGAATAGCTGCGCCAGACCAGACTATATACCCCAGCTGGTCAGAGGGTTCTGTGGGAAAGAGACAGACTCAAGAGGAAAGTCCCGTACGCCGTCAGGTTTGTCTAGAGCATCGCCTTGGTTGGCCCTCTTTGCTGCCGCAGAAATCTTGGACATCGTTTGTGTGTCCTTTTTTCTCGTCGATGGCTGATTATCTGCGATTGAGACTGTCACATCTGCGTGGTCACCTCCTCCTTTGATCTCGGAATTCGCGTCTGCCAGCATTCGTGTGAGTAGGCGACTGCAGCGGTAGCAGAGATCTCAGGGTGCTGACCTATTTCAGTTTGACTGAACTTTGGAAGGCGTATGAGCTTGGCGAGTGCGCGTGCAAGCATCGTGAAAATTTGGGCCTCGAGGCTCCTCGAGGCTCGGACTCGGATGCGGCCAATGACGGTTCGCTGCAGACGAGCACGACGCCGGTGGCCAACCAACACCCCGCGTCGCGTGTATAGGTCACGTGAGGACACTCCGGAGATGGGGATCTCGCGATCAGATCTGGCAAAATCTCGCAAGATAATGTGCGGTGCCGGATCTGTGAGTAACGCAGACTCTTGCTTTACTCAGCCATCTCTAAGCCTTCTCGCGTCCGCACACGCTATATAACCATCAGGCTGCTCTGTCAGGGAGACGTACACACAACATCTGTCTTTTTCTCTCCCTGATCTCTGTTAGAATGGCCTCAAAACGCGTCGAAGATGAGCACTTCGAAGAGGGTGCAGACGATGAAGACTTCATCGACCCCAACGATGTCCTCGTCGAGTTCGGGGACGGCGGCGAAGGCGGCGATTTCCCCATGGACGACGATGAGGAAGGCGGCCCAGGAGGCGAGGAGTACATGGACGAGTCGATCGTGTATGAAGACAACTCGACGCAGCACTTCCCCAGTCACAAGGGCTCGGTATTCGCAGTCTCTGCCCACCCTACCGCACCTGTAGCCGCGTCCGGAGGCGAGGACGATCTTGGATACCTATGGGACATCACAACCGGCGATGAGCTCGTGAAACTCACGGGCCATACGGATAGCGTGACCTCTACTGCGTTCAACGCCGATGGCGAGCTTGTCGCGACGGGCGGAATGGACGGGAAGGTGCGCATATGGCGGAGGGTCGGCAAGGAGAACTGGCGGACATGGGAGTTCCTCACAGAGCTCACGGGTCCGGATGAGGTCATGGTATGTGCTGCAGCTCCGGAACCCGACATGATCGCTTACGTCCTACCATTCATAGTGGCTACGGTGGCACCCTAAAGGAAACGTTCTTCTTGCGGGTTCGAACGACACTACGGTCTGGCTTTGGCAGTGTGAGTAACGGTCCTCGCACCCCGCAGTCCACTGTAATAATACATTCCCGCAGTGCCGTCAGGGAACACCATGCAAGTCTTCGCAGGCCATAAGGGGCCCGTAACATGCGGATCCTTCACACCAGACGGCAAGCGCATAGTCACTGCCGATGCCGAAGGCACCCTCATCTACTGGGACCCGCGCTCGCCATCCCCCGTCTTCAAGCTGACGCCTACCGATGCGCGTTTCGCGCTGGACGGTATCACCTCCATCGCCGTCAACCCTGCCTCCACTCTCGCAGTCGTCGGCGGCGCATCGGGAGGTGTGCGCGTTATCAGCCTGAGCAAGGGTGATGTTGTCGGAGCGCTCGCTGGCCACCAGGACGGCGAGAGCGTGGAAGCGGTTGAGTTCGTTGAGCTCGCCACGCCTGGGCCGCTGTCCGGCTCTGCCGCAGCATCTGGGGGTGTCGTGGTCACGGGAGCTACCGACGGAAAGGCGTGTATCTGGGATCTCAGCACGATGAGGTTGCGTGCAACGCTGGAACACGAAGTAAGTCTTCGTTCGCTCGTTGCAGTGGCTCTCAATAACCTGCTCCCTTTCAGGACGCTGTAACGTCTTTGCATCACCTCCCCGCGCCGAAGGCCCACCTCATCGTATCCGCATCAGTGGACAAGGTGCTGAGAACGTGGGACGCACGGACGGGGACCCTTGTCCGAGAACACAAGGGCCACCACGGCCCGATCCTGGATGCCACTCTAGGCTTGGGCGGTAGCGTCGTCGTCAGCGCAGGAGACGACGGCGTATGTCTCGTTTTCCAGACGGAGTAGCACTGATTGAGTATTTCAGGATGAACAGAAATGTACCGCTACCGCACTGTATGTGACTCCGTAATTTCTCCTCGATATCCTTATTTTTGTTTTCCGTTGGGCTAAGCACCCAAGACATCGAGGGCGCCGTAACACCCTTGGGCTTGAGCATTGGTCTCTGAACAGGTGTCCACTCCTGCACGCGGTTGAACTACGAGACCTTCCATTTCGGGACATATTTGCAACCGCTTGCCGAGGTGGCCCGGCGGCGGCGAATTTGACTTCACAAGCTGCGCATGAACCCGCTGGTCCGAGTTACCGCAGCGTCTTCTCCACGGTAATATTTGCAAGCGTTCTGACTTCTTCGCATGTGTCAATGCTGCAGCGCTATTGCCTGTGCAGTCCTCGTGGCTTCATAAGACAAATGTCTTTGTAGGCGCCACTCCGACTGGGCCCTGCTGCAGCTAACATCCAGCCCTCGTTCAACCTGCTACCTGCAAATTGCCACCGTACTCACTATTCACTTTCTGCCACAACCTAGCTTTACATCTGCCATGGAGATTGAGGTCTCCGACCTGAAGTACTCGGCAACAGTTTGGGAAGTTAAGCGTGCCTTCGCACAAGTGTTGCATTCGGAACTCTTCTTCAATCGGGACGCCCACAAGTCACGACCCGTGTAGGTTCTTTCTGTCTCTCGTATGGTAGCTTCAACTGACATCGGGATCTAGAAATTTCAGGATCCAGTTCAAGAAAGAGGGCGGCCCGGGAAGTTTGCCCAACGATGGCACCGCCACGCTCATCATTCCGAACAGGAAGCTCGCAGACGACTTCCTACGGTGGGCATTCAGGAAGGGCAACCACGTCAAGGTCTCCGGCAAGAAGGTATGGCTTCGCGCAAGCGACAAGCGGCCCTCTCGCGCGATGGTAGAGTCCCTCAAGAAGACGCCCTACATGGATCCGACTGCTGAGGAGGAACGTGTGGCGTTGGTCGGTCGAATCGGTAAAATTGGGATTATCTTGGATGCGATACAGTTTGGGGTGTACTATCGTCGCCCGGACGACCCTCCGGAGGCAAACAGGCGCTTCTCGAACGAATACGAGATACGCCGGACGGACACGTTCGCTGGGAAGCTCTGCTTTGATTATAACCACAAGCTCCTTCGTATCGAGGTGAGTCGTTCTAGAGATTGCCTCGATATCCGTATTGAAATGGGCACCTACAGATGGGCAACAGTGTCACTGAATACAAGTCTACCCACATCGTCACCGACACCGACAATATCAAGAAGGTCGCGTACGGGGTCAATGCCGCAGGGGCGTACTGTGAGTTCCTTATTCACTCAATAATATACGGTCCAAATTGTTTCTCACCAGCACGCAACAGATGTTTGCTTCGAACTATACTGCCCTCCGCGGTTCGAGCGCCAGGAAATGTACCGCTCGTACACAGGGGAGTACAGTAAGGACAACAAGGGCTTCCGCGAACGTTTGACGTTCCTCGACAAGCCACACCAATCCGTTGGGCCCTTCGCATTTCAGCTGCGCATTCTCCTGAACGACCCGAGCGGCAAGAACGACCTCAAGACCCTCTGTCACGAGGCGGGAGTCCGGTCGTCCGGCAGGGTGCAGATCGACACAGACATCTGCGGGTTCTACAGGCCCGAGACGATGCGCCCCGTGCGAGCGTGGATCAAGCGCTTCCGGTGGCCGGTAGCATTCCAGCTCGAAGCGCTGCTCCGCAACGGGCTACTGAACACGGGTGAAATGCTCGACTTGCGGACCGACATCGAGGAGCTCCACGGCGAAGACCCGGACTTCGCTGCCGATGTGCTGCGGCACTTCTTCGAGAAGCTGCAGTCGAAGCAGCGCAGCGAGACCGTCGTGGAGTGCTTCAACAACACCTTGGCGAAGGACCGTGAAGTGCGGGAGTCGCTGTCGAGCGAGGATGCAGATGCGCCTGAGAGCAAGGGGACGCTTCAATGCTTTCACGTTATCGTGACGCCTACCAGAATACTCCTCGAGGGACCGTACGACACGCAGTCGAACCGCGTTGTCCGGAAGTACCACGACTACCGGGAGAACTTCATCCGCGTCGAGTTCCGCGACGAGAACCGGATGGCCTTCAGGTGGCCGAAAGAGGTACGTGTGCCACATACGATCTCGTAACGGATAGCTAATACTTACGCCATCGTTTTCAGGTCAACTCAGCGTCCCTAATCGAGCAGCGGTTCGGTACCATTCTCAAGCAAGGGGTTGAAATCGCCGGCCGTCTCTTCCGATTCCTCGGGTACTCCAACTCGGGGCTGCGCGAACACACGACGTGGTTCATGAGTGATTTCGAGCACCCCGACGAGGGCCTCCTTACCCCCGATCGGATCCGGGACAGCCTGGGCAACTTCTCCAACGTCAACACGATCCCCTCCAAATATGCTGCGCGTATCGCACAGGCGTTCAGCGGGACGGACCCGTCGGTGCGCATCCGCAGGGACCAGTGGGACGATCAGCTCGCGGACTTGGGGACGAAGCCGTTCTGGCACACCGACGGCCAGGGCACGATCTCGGTTGGTCTACGCGACGAGATCTGGGACGTGCTCGTGAAAGCACAGCCTGACAAGGCGAAGCTCATCCTCAAACCCTCAGCGGTACGCATGTCCTCTATAACCTGTATTTTTCTGATACACCTTCTCATATCGTGTCTCTAGTACCAAATTCGTTTCCTCGGTCAGCTCAAGCGGTACCATGTTGTCTCGCGCATGTACTGACGTTTTCGCAGGCTTTAAGGGCATCGTGGTGGTCGATGAGACGCTCGAAGGCGTGTATATGCGCCTCCGACCAACGATGAACAAGTTCAAGGCGCACGCGGACGACGAGACTGACGCAGAGATCGAGATTGCAAAGGCCTTCATCTACCCCGGCACCGCAAGGCTCTGCAGGTGTGTGCCCCGAGCCCCATATTTTTCAATCCAGATAACTCATAGACCACCACAGACCACTCATCATGGTCCTCGAGGACCTCGGCGTCCGCAAAGAGGCCATGCTCGACCTCCAGAATCTCGCGAAGACGGTAGTCGTAACCGCGAGCGACTCCATGGGCGAAACGATCAACCTCCTCCGGAAGCACGACCTCGGGAACTCCTTCGGCCTGCGCTACATCCTGGAACATCTGCAGCGCGCGGGGATGTGCATGCGCCGCGAGGCGAGCTCGCCGGATGTGATGGACAACGAGTTCATTCTCCGGCTCGTGAAGTACGCGCAGCACCACATCCTGCACGAGATCAAGCACGACGCGCGCATCCCGATCCCGAACGCGCACCAGCTTGTTGGGGTGGCGGACGAGGGCCCTGCGTATATGCAGCGGGAGGAGTACAAGGACAAGGAGGTGTTCTGCCTCAGGAAGAGCGAGATTTTCGGTGCGTTTCGCTCGGCCGTATTACGGCTGCGCCTCTGATACTTACATGCATAACAGCGTGCGTTGAGCAGCCCGATGGCGGAGAACCACTCTATGTCAAAGGTCTGCCCGTCATGATCGGCTCATTGTGCGAGTCAGTGTCACTGGATTGTGCTAAGACATCTGTTCAGGCCAAGTAACCATCTCGCGCTCTCCTCATATTCATCCCGGCGATGGCACGTATCTTGTTGTGTATCCTATCGTGAGAGTGGACGCTCACTACTACGCCCGTATGTACAGTCCAGCGTGTCAGGGCTATTGGGAAACCACCGGATGACAAGTTGTGCTTCTTCCGCAACCTTCGAAATGTAGTCGTTCTACCCTCTGTCGGTGCGTAAACTGTACCGAAGATATCCATATTCCTTGTCTGAGGTTGGTTTCAGGCGAGCGGTCCCTCGCCTCCTGTCTCGCCGGTGGAGACGTTGATGGGTGAATACATTCCCCTACAGATACACAGCCCAATTTCTAATTTTCCCCTCCTCAGCGACGAGTTTCTGGTTATCAAGGACCCAACGTTGCTCCCGACCACTAATGCGGACCCCGCGTCATACGATGCCGGAGACCCTCGAGATATTGGGCGCCCTAGCACTATCGACGACATCTGCGACTTCCTCCTCGAGTACATGCAGTCCGACGTTATGGTATATCTTCTCTACTATCGCTACCTCGTAACTCATCTTGACTTGCGTGCAGGGCCTGGTTGCGGACCAGCACCTCAAGATAGCTGGTAAGTACAATTTAACCCATCCTTGTGCATACTCTAACTGTTCGTGCAATCAGACCAGTCATCGGTAAACAACCCTGTTGTGTGTCGAGTTTCCCTGGCGCTGACATCCCATCTAGTACGGCACTTTTGATCAAGACTGCATGGTCCTGGCGCGGCTTTGTAGCCAGGCGGTCGACTACCCTAAGAACGGCGTTCCCGTAAACCTCGAGAGTATGCCCGAGCCCCTCATCCGCGCAAAGCCGGACTGGAAGAAGGTAAAACGCACGTCTATACCCTCGCCTTGCCGTGCTAACAGGTCTCTCGCAGTCGGAGGACAACGACCCTCGCCCGTCAGACTACTACGAGTCCACCCGCGCGCTCGGCGCCCTCTTCCGCAACTTCGAGATCAAGCCCCCGCACGCCCCCGAGTCCTCCTACCCCAACGGGCCCCCCGGCGCGCCCGTCACCGACCCCCCACTCTCCGACTCGATCTCGCGCGTGCTCCGCCCCGCCATCCTGCGCCGCCTCGGGCACACCGACAACACCGACGCGGACGTCGCCGCGCTCGCGCCGCTCTTCGAGCATTACGCGGAGGAGCTGCGGTACATCTGTCTGACGCACGCGCTCGCGGCGCGCGCGGACGTGCGCCTCGCGGAGGAGGAGGTCGCGGTCGGCACGATCCTCGCGAAGTGCACGCAGCCGCGCTGGCGCCGCGAGCGCATGCACCGCATGCGCGTGCACGCGGGGCAGCTCGTGAAGGGCATACAGCGCGGGCGGCTGCGCGCGCCGACGGCGAAGGACGCGGGCGAGGAGGAGCTCGTGGGCGCGCTGAGGAGGGCGTGGCTCGCGTGGGACTATGGGATGCGCAACCGGGCGGTGTTTGGGGCGCGCAGCTTTGGGCTGATCGCGTTGGGCGTGGTGTGCGAGATGCTGGACAAACTGGACAAGCTGGATATTGTGGGCGGCCACCTGGAGATGGACGAGGTCGGTGAGCACGACGACAACGAAAACGTCGAAGATGACGACAAACTCGAGAAGGATGTCGAACTCGAAGGCGAGATGTCTGACAAGGACGTCTCGATTGACCTCGAGCCCGAAGCGTCTCCTACAGCTTCCGAGCTGCTGTAGTGCTGCCGGGTTGTCGTGGACCAAGACCCTGCTGTGTCGTATGTGTACTTACTCGTTCCCGAACACGCCCAGAACACGCCCTGTATTATATAGCTTCCTGCGATTATGACTTCAATGCATACCTCATGTCCTCATCCATCCTTGCGTCATCGCCGACTGCGAAGCCTGCACAAGATGCGAGGTACCATTCCGGAGTGGTTTCGTGACAGTCCATGCACTGGGCTCTCGGTATGTTTTGACTAGTTTTAACCAACAGCTGCATTACAAGCCTAGTCCACGACGACACACGACTGGGAGCACGCGGCTCCTGTTCTTTCCGGAAAACATCTTTGATCTAGGACAACGCCCGCAAGTGTTCTCCTGCTCCGGCATAGATAGACCAGCGTACTGTAACTTACAACTTACACATCGAGTATGTATTCGTGTATACAGTGTTGCTCTTAGCTTGGAGGGTTTCTGCGAGACTGGCGATTTACAGTGGCCAGTGAAGGACGATACCATTGAGCACGACGAGAGTGACTAGGAGTGCCGGAAAGTGCCAGGTAGACAAGCTCTAGAAGGGTGCCGAACTCGGGGAATTCGAAGGGAAGATGTGCAACATCACACGCCTCGGCGAGGGCTTCCACATTCAACGTCAACCCCGGAGCATCCTCTACGAGTTATGCTTGTAAACAGCTCACGCCTCGCCAAGCATGAGACTTAACGGTGTCTTTGGTATGCTCGTTCGTAGGTATGCCGCCTACGAGGACCATAAATACTTTGCCCTGTATATTGATCAAAGTTTCAGATGCTCACAGTTGTTTGCTTGCCTCGGTGTCTCGTCCATGCGCACCCCATCGACTGCGAAATTTGCACCACTGTAACCACATAGATATGATACCGAAGTGAGCGTTTGTTCCGGGAATAGCAGAGGTTAATTATGGAGGCTCTCGAGCCTTCTGCGTGCGGAATGACTGACGCCGAAGTCCGCACTAAATCCTACGCTGCTCGGGCTGCGGACGTGATCTATGACACTCATGTTTGCACGGTGTTGAGCGGGAAAACATGCAGGTTGTGGCCAGGCCTCGCTGGTGAGGTGAGCGGGACAGCTGGGCAGCAAGCCACCGCGTCATGCAGACACGCACACTGAGCGCAACGTACTTCGATGACGTCTTCGCAGTACAACGCATACGGAAGAGCCCATTCCCGTTGCCGGCATCACCCTTCTGTCAACCGTAGGCGCCGCCAGCTTCCCCGGTCGCCGTCCCCGACGACGCGCACGCGCTCGACGGCGTCGACAACGGCGACGCGCATGGGCTCTGCGACGAGGACGAGGATCCCCGCGTGCCAAGACACGCCCAGGATTTGCATGGGCGACAAGCGAGTGCAGCTAGTGCGCAGCCGCGGCGGGTCTGATCTGAATCATCACAGCATGGCCAGGGCCTGGGGCCGAGCAAAGCCGTCCGTCGGGCGTCCATCCGGGGCTCTCTGCTCGGTATTCAGGCAGTGCAAAAAAGGACGCTGAATGGATCGCCGGGATGTGTGCGTGCACTGGGACGACTGTGCTGGTCGCAGCAGACAGATTCAGCGTCGGGGGACGGAGGACGGGAGACGAATGTTGGAGGGATGGAACGAGCCCGGAGTTGGAGCTTACGTGCCTGCGCTGAGACAAACAAACACCGGCCCGCCCCGCGTATATATATCGAGCGCGGTCGTTGACAGGTTGCCTTTGCCCCAGCTCTCTCTCTCGCCTTCCCACACCCTCGGCAAGCTCGTCGCCCTCCTCTCTGTCCACCATGAAGTCGCTCTCCACCTCCCTCGTCTCCGTTGCCCTCTTCGTCGCTGCTGCCAGCGCCCAGATCACCCTCAACACCCCGTACGTTCCCGTTATCTCCGCCTGCTCGGCTTATCCTCATCCCTGCCCAGCAACCCGCCCACGCAGTGCATCCCTGTCCAGATTACCTGGTCCGGAGGAACTCGTACGTGTCTCTTCAGTCTTCGTGTGTCTCTCAGACTGACTTTGATTGCGTCATAATAGCCCCCTTCTTCTTGGTGAGTTGGATTCACAAACAGTTGCAATCCAGGAAGATTTGACATGGGCGGCTCTTCTCTTCGTTTCCAGGCGTAAGTCATGCGCTCGAGTGATGTTATGGATTGCACCTCCTAATCGTCCGTCCTATCTAGTATCAACCCCGGCAACCAGCCTGGCGCCGCCGCTCTCCAGCAGTACACTGGTCTTACGGCGAGCCCCTTCACCTGGTCCACAAACATCACTGCGGGTACATATATCGCAATGTCTTCATACGGAAACACCTGCTCACGCTTGAATTCTCTAGGTACCTCCGTCAGCTTCGCGCTCACTGACAGCACGGGTGGCACTGGACAGACTGCTCCCGTCACCATTCAGAGCGGCCGTGCGTACCCAATCTAGCTGATAGCGCCCGCTTCCAACGCTCATGTCCTTTATAGCCGACAACAGCTGCTTGACTGGTGAGTCCACCGGCACCTCAGCTGCGAGCGGTAGCTCGACCGACACTGCGGCTGCGTCTTCCACGACAGCCACCACCCCTGCGACCTCTGCTGGTGCAACCTCGGGCGCTGCAACTTCGGGCGCTGCCACCAGCGGCACCGCGACCTCCGCCGGCAGCACCTCTGCCGCCTCGAGGTCCACCTCGGGCAGCGCTACGTACGTCGCCTCCATCGTTCGATGCGGTCACGGTATTTACATATTTATCCCGTAGCGGCTCTTCCTCCGCTTCCGCCTCCGCAACCGGTGGCAGCAACGGTGCTATCGGCAGCGCCGCGTCGGTTGGTGTCGTCGGTGTCCTCAGCGCGCTCGCTGCCGCCCTCCTCGCCTAAGCAGCGGGACGTGCCTCCCCGGTCGCGAGCGGCGCGGCTGCAAAACGACTAGATTTGGTGCTTCGAACTTTTGTCCCAGAGAGACTCTGCCCACCCATGGCCACCCCCGACCGATAGCCCACGTTCCTTGCGCTACGCTATCCGCTCTGTCAACCTATCCTCCTCCTTCCCTCCGTCGTCCTACCGTTGCGCTCCTCGCTCCCGTATTCCCCGACGTGTATATCTTCTTTAATTGACCATCGACCACTGGTTCTTTTTCTGTGACGTACCTTAGGCCTCGTTGACGGCCGTCTGCTGTTGTGGCGGATGTTACCCGTGTTCTTCGAGATCCTTTGACCAGTCCTTTCTTCCTCTGCTTGAACCTTTTTCTGGGATCGTACGCCTCTGACTCATGTTGTAGCCGTTTATATACCTGCAATGAACGCTATGACTTAAGGCTATGCAATCGTGTGCACAGGAATTCGGGCTTGTCGGGTGGATGTGAGGTGCGTATGTTTGACAGGGTCTCGTATGTTTCGGTGTTTGATATGTTCCAGATAGATGCAAACTTTTACGGCAGTGGCATACTATCATACCATGCATCCATCCACTTGGAGTTTCTTGGTCGGTTCGTCTCTTGCACACACGGCGTTAGCGCGGCTAACTCCATGCTTTTTGCAGTCTTGCGGTCAGACCCTCACACGGTGCCACCGAGGACGACAGTGATCCGCGCATCCCCTGACAGTGACAGGAATGATCCATCCCCAACGTGAACACGATGGAGGCGGACTCGCCGGCTGATTCCCCTTCTGACACTGACCATCCCTCTCGCGCCGGCGGCTGATGTCCATGCGCACCCGGCGTGCGATGCTACCTTGGACTGCCACCATGAGTTCGAGTTCGACGCTGTACTCTGTTGTACCTGGGGCGCGTGTTGGCGACGGTCGTCGCTGTCTGCGGGCGCCTGCGCTCTGAATACAAGGTCGTCAGGGCTGCTCGCGTGCCCGTCGCGTGGGGATCGTCGTTGACGTTGGCTTGCTGTGCGAACGGCCCTGCGTCCCTCGACGACACAACATCGCGTGGGGAATCTCGAAGGCCCAAGGTCGCAGGCGGCCTCAGTCGCACCGCAGACCCAGGAGCCGGGAAAGGGCTCGAGCGCGCTGGCGTCCGAGGATCAACTGAGACGCGATATCTCCTGGTCGTGATGCGCGGATGCTGGATCACGGTGAATGCAGTCGTACTGTGTCCGACGCGGGCGGTGTGCGCGCGGGCTGGAGTTCAACTTGCTGATGGCGGTGTGTTCACGGCATAGATACGTCTGTCAGTGCGCAACATACAGGAAGATGGCCACAAAAAATCTACTCAGATTCTACAACACACCATTGGAAAGACAGCAACGAACTCCCGTACCATAATGATGTTATGCCTCATAACGTCGTTGAGAAATATTGGCATGGCGAGGTGAGCCTGAATTCGATGGATGTGGCTGTTCACCAGGGCACACACGGCGAACTTGATCAGAGCATTATGCAGATTCTGGGATGCATCACAACTCATGAGTCCAGTTTGAGTCCGTCTTGTCTGTGTAAAACACCCTCTGCCGAGCCCCCGTCAAATCGGCAATCCACCAAGGCGGCGTTCTTGGGAAGATGCTGGGAGACATGGTCGGTAAGCGCTGACAAACAAGCCTCATTGCTGGCTTCAAAACGTCTTCCGCTCATCTATGGTCTGGCAGCTCGTGTCTGTGGCTAATCTGTGGCTTCGACAGGTCTGTTCGCAGCTCGAGGCTGCATAACGAAAACACTCTTTTGCGGGACTCTATCATCCGCATGCGCATCGCCTGTGTTCCCCAGGAGGAATGCTGGCTCACTACATCGTACGCCATCTGGAGCAGCATAGGCAGCAACGCCCGATAGTTTCGCGGCTCACGTACTCAACGATGAGCACAACCGCCTCCTCTCCCCTGGCGACACCGTCCCGTTGGTCCTCCTTCCCCGTCTCAGAACGGAGAACACATCTTGATGGTCTTCTTCCTCGACCCGTTCCGGGCCCAGGAAGAACATAGGCTTGGCAAGAATGCCGCCGGGGAGCGTATCCATGTGGCCTTCTGCAACACTACCTCCGTGCCGGGATGCGCGCCTACTGCCGCAACAACGGCAATTGGGAAATGTGAGGCTATGGGGCAGCCGGCTCACAGCCCCGTTGCACTCGACGTTGACGCCCACCGCCGACGCCAGGGGCTGATGCTGGTCGAGGACTATGTCGAGGTGTGTCCCATCAATCCGTATAAGAGGAGTGGAGCGGGGAGGCGGTTTCATTCACCCCCTCGGTCCCCTTCGCCTTCGCCCTCGTTCCCTTTTCGATCCTTCCTCTCTTCCTTTGCCGCCTGGACGCGCGGGAGCTGTGCTCACTTCATCTTGCCCATTACCCTCTTTCTTTAATTCACGCACGCATCCCCTTTGTGGACGTCCAGTACCCGACTCTCGTTTACGACTTAACTTCATTATATTCCTATCAGCCAAGATGAAGTTCACCTCCGCCGTCCTCACCTCCGTCCTCGCCGCTGCGACTCTCGCCTCCGCGGCACCTATGGTCCGCCGCGGCCAGACCAAGATGATGTCCAAGACCACCCGCTTCGACGCCGCGGGTGCCGTTTACTGCACGTGCGCGTATTCGTTTGGCATAAACATGTCCCTGACACAGTCCACAGTCATCACGAACGAGCCCGATGAGAACATGGTCGTCGCAGCTAGCATCAACTCCGACGGTACCCTTGTAAGCAATCTAAGTTACCTGTATATCAGAACGATACTGACAGTCTATCTTAGAACCTCGACAGGGCTGTTGCAACGGGCGGCCACGGGGCGCACGGTCAATCGTCCGGCCCCGACGCTCTCTTCTCTCAGGGTGCAATCAAGGCGTCTGCGAAGGGCAAGGTACTCGCCACCGTCAATGTCAGTACACAGGCCCTCTCGTTACTATGCAACATTCGCTGACATTTGCGTCTTCCTTCAGGCCGGCTCAAACACCGTCTCCTTGTTTTCGATTGACTCGAAGACGCCCACGAACATCCAACAGCTCGGTGACGTCGTCTCGTCGGAGGGCGAGTTCCCCATGTCGCTCGCGTTCAACGCGAACGGAGACCGCCTGTGTGTCCTCAACGGCGGTCAAGTCAACGGTGTCATGTGAGTTTGCGGGTTACCGCTATTCCTTAATACGTTTTACTGACAAGTTACGTAGTTGCTACAAGGTTGACAAGAAGACCGGCCTGAGCGTGATCGCCAACACCCTCCGCCCGCTCGGCCTGAACCAGACGACGCCCGCGACGGGCCCCGCCGGCACCGCGAGCCACATCGTGTTCAGTGAGGACGGCAAGCAATTGATCGCGTCTGTCAAGGGCGTGCCGCCCACCCCCGGCTTCCTCGCGATCTGGGACGTGAACGCCGACGACTCGCTCTCACCCGACTTCAAGAAGGTCGCGCCCGCGAAGGACGGCCTGCTTCCGTTCTCGATGACGGTCATCCCCGGCAAGAACGCGATCCTCGCGACGGACGCGGGGCTCGGGTTCGACATCTTCGACCTCAAGGACAACAACCGCAGCTCGGCGATCGCGATCGACGGCCAGGTCGCGACGTGCTGGTCGAGCTTCAGCAAGAAAACGGGCAACTTCTACCTCACGGATATCGGCACCGCGACCGTCACGGAGGTGCACGTCGACGACAACCTGAAGGGCTCCATCGTCCAGCAGTACCCCCAAGCTCCCGGCTCTGCAACGATTGACAACGACATCGCTACCGTCAATGGCCAAGAGTATGTGCCCCTCCTTCGTCCCAGCGGGAGTGTGTTGCTAAATTTCAGCCTACAGCTTCATGTACGTCTTAGCGCCCAACGCGACTTCGATCGACGTTCTCCAGCTAGACAGCCCTGGAGAGGCCAAGAAGCTGACCTCGCTCAACTTCTCTGGACCCACCAAGGCTGCGGGGGTCACCATCAGTGGGTTTTCCTTCTGCTCCCATCTCTAGTGGCCGGCTGACGTCGAATTGCGCTTCAGACCCCAACAACCTCCAGGGCATGACCGTCTTCACCCGCTAAAAGTCGCGCGCGTAGCAATCGTCCTTCCACAGAGTCTTGTCGTAACGAATACGCAGTCTCAACGCTGCATGATGTCCTCCTAGTTCTTGTGCATGATATACCCCACTGTGTCTATAGGGAGTTAAGTTATTTACGGTCTCTGGTGTACCTCTTTATCTTTATTATTAATGGGATCGATTGTTGGGCAATACCACTGCGACGACGCGCCGTCTGCTGATCACTGGCCGACTATGCTGCAACAACATCACGATGGCTACATTACAGAGGATTCAAATTACTCTATGGTAAGCATAAGATAGCCAGATATACGACGACGTCTTTCCATCCCTGCACCTTCCATCCAGCATCCACCAGTATTTCACCGTCGCTCGCCCGCCATCACTACGGCTACAATATATCGAAGTCCTCCCATTGCCCCGGCACGTCCGACACCCTGGGCGTGCGCAGCTCCGAGGTTTCGACGAGCTCCAGGATGCGGTCTGCGACGAGCCCCTGCTCCTCGCGTCCGCGCATCGCGATGAGCGTCGTGCCTTGTGCGCTGTCCTTGTCCGGGCTGAGCAGACCGACGTCGATGCGGCGCATGTCCGCGCCCTCGAGCACTTGCACAAGCTTGCCCGTGTGCACCGTGCGCACCTCGATGAACTCGGGCGAGATGAGCATGAGGTAGTCGCCGCGGTGCGCGTACGAAACCGCTTTCGTCTCCCAGCGCAGGTACCCGGACGCACGTGTCGGCACGCCGTGCTTGTCCATGTAGCAGCCAAGCTCTAAAGGCTCAGTGAGACGGGGACTGACGGATGAGAGGCAGGTGAAGAAAGCGCACCATCATATACCACGAGGAGCTCTTCGGAGTTTGGACAGCGTACGATCCCAAGCGGTTTGCAGGCTGCGCAGCGCACCTTCAGCCCGGCCATGGGCAGACTGAGATCGGAACCACTGAAGTCTGGTAGGTGTGTTGACTTGACACCGAGGCTCAGGCTGACCGCGTGTAAGGATGGGACGAAGGACCGTTGAAAAGAATACGTACTTGGCAGGATCGGCAACAGAAATGCCCTTTTCCGAGCAGATTACGATACGTCGGCTGAGGACAGTGATGTTGTAGGTATCCTTTGGGATCACGAGCGGCTGCACAACGAGTCAGCGGTTCGAACTTTGCGAGAAGGCAATTGTGATAACTAACATCGCCAAATGACCTGAACGACGACACTCCGGACGTACTCCAACGTGGGTGGTTCGCGTCCGCATTGCTCACCACCTCCAGTGCGTACAGGTAGACCTGGAGAAAGCTCTTCTGACCATAGAGGACTGCCATGAAAACGCTGTTCAGTTCATGTTTCTCGAATGTGGCACTGGTATAAAATCCACACACCCATAAACCGGTTGCCCACCCGGCCCGCACGGAAGAACAGCACGTCCCCTGCTATAGTCTCTCTTGACGCGTCTACTTTCCGGGAGTCGATGAGCCCAAGAGCTGCGCGAGCGAGCATATCGAGGGAGTATGAACAGAGGCCGTCTTCGTGCAGCACGAAGAGTTTGCCGGCAGCCGGAAGGGCAACCATACTCGTTGGGTTGGGGACGCTGAGGACCTTGCGAAACGCTGAAACGTGGATAAGCACGCATATATGAGGTGGATTATATATAGTTCGCACATGAATCGCCTCGCCTTGCGAGATACACACCCGAGGTGCATGCAACAGCAATGAACGTGTTCGATCCACTGGCTGTGCGGATATGTGAGCTGAACGCTAAACGCTGGCAGTTTACTAAGACGGAGTTATCGCACATAGTTCTGTTGCGGCGTTGACTCTACCCGTGTAATGTGCCGCTAGGCCGTACGGCGCGACCAACGCAGCATGTTTGAAGAATCCTTCGTTGATGATATGCGGCGCAAATAGCTGCCAAAACCATCCCGGGCGTTTCAGCAACGGTTGCCAAGATAGCGGGACGGGAAGACTCACCATGTTGCTCTCCTGCCTAACCTGCCTGATCCCCAGAGCCTCATCGAGCGCGTCGTACCACTTCTGTCGCGCCGCCTCGCTCCCGGCATACAGGGTATATCTCCGGCTCATCTTCGACGACGCGTGGTATATCGTGAACGGATACATCTGCCGGTAGCGCGAGCGCACGCGATCCAGGATACCGCTGCCATCCTCTGCTTTCTCTTTACGGTTTTCAGGCGGGCCGTCGAACGCGCCGAGGCGGAGGTACTCCAAGGGTATAGGCTACAACAATAGGAATCGGCGGCCGAAAATGCAGGCGAGTGGTGATGGGGCACTCACTCGTGATACAACATGATGCTTCATCACAGTGCTGGAGCGGGCCTCGGGTTTGAGGAGTAGCACTGGCGCGTAAATCAGATTGTGAGTATATGCGGTAATGGATCTGGCCTACTGTAGTTGTCCAGCAGGGCGACGTGAAGGTCAGCCCAGTGCAAGTCCATGTTCGACTTGTACCGTCTTGACAAGGGTCCTTGAAATCGTAATGAACGGCTTTCATCGTACAAATCCAAGTCCTAATCAGATTTGAGGTGAGCTCGAATGTGGCTCCCATTGACTGATAACGTACGATAATTTCGCCCTTCTGGTATATCAAGCTCTCGCACAGGTTCCAGTATTTGACCTTGTCTTCTGACGCGGCGATGCCCGGCTGCGTGCTTCGAATAAAGTCCTTCAGAATGCCTATAAGAAGCGGAATCGTCTCCATGTCTGGGTGGTCTGGCTCTGTATATTTCTTCGCGTTCTCGAGCAAGAGCAGGAGCCGAGGAAGACGCGTAACAGGCCGAGACAGGAAGGTGATGAGGTCGCGCTTCCGTACGCGGGGAGCGAGCGAGCACTGCTGCAGGAGATATTGGTACCGTGAGTTCCTACGGAGTTCGGAGCGATGCCGGGCTTCTGCCAGGGGGTAGTGCTTGATGTAATCCTCATAGTCATCTTGGAAGAGCAAACTATCTGGATATATGCTGAGCAAGGCGAGTGCGTGGCATAAGCGATGTACCTACTATCGAGGATGATATCAGAAAGACTCTGAATGAGCGGGTGCTGGTCGCGTTGACGTTCGAACAGTGCTCCGAGCATGCGCTTGTGATGTTCGAGAATCTTATCCAGATTGAAGAAGACCTCTTGTATGAACCCCCTGACGCGGAACTCGGGGACTGCCAGGGTATTGACGATGGGTTCTATAAAGACCTGTGCCAAAGTTTAGGGAGCCGTGAACATATTGAATTAGGTAGTCCCACCTCCTGGAGCGTTTCAAGGTCAGAAACGTAATCCTTCTCGGACTTGATGATCTCAAACAGGATGGATTGTCGTTGAACCTCGCTACTGGAGAGAACTTGACGTGCTTCAGGAGGTACGAGACGGTACCATTCCAAATCATCATCGTAGATTTCTCCTCTCTGAAACTTTCGTAGACCTTCCTCCGAGTCAAGACTGTGTGCATAAGTATATTTCACCGTCAAGTGAGGAAAAGGTATGTACTTACGTGAGGTCTGATAGCTCGGAGGAGAGGTCCCTGACAGCGGCCTGATCGCCGAAAGTAGGTAGATGTTTTGATGAAGTAGGGATATGTGGCGTACCTCGGGCGTACCCACAAATGAGGGGGGCCTTGACTCTCCACGCGCCATCTGAGTTGGAGTGACCAGGCTTTCAGGACTCAGCACAGAGTCGCTTCTGGTACTCCGATGCGACAGGCCTATTACGCTGCTAGTTGGCCGGTAGGATGACCTTGATGACCTCTGGGAAGACGAGCGATATAGCTGCGGCTCCGGAAAGGAGAGGCGTGATGTCTCCGCCTCGTACACGCTCGCCGGTCTGCTAGGAGGTTGTGTTGAGACATCGAGACTGATCCGAGAGGTAGAGTAGGTAGAGTTGCTCGCGGAGGACGGTGTGTAGGCATGATAGCGACGATCTGCCCAGAGGTTGACTGGTGAAAGCGGTGGATCGCGAGCGGATGGCGAGGGGTTTGCGGGAGGAGCAGCACCGGGCGGGATGGTGATGTAGGGATGAGGGCGGCGTGCCATGGATCAGCCGAGGACGAGAAAGGCTACAGAGCAGCTCTGGCCTGGAATTACAGGTGAGGCTGAGGACATCGCACAACTAGCCCATGACGCACCTCCTCGATGATAACGGCCCGACCCTGCACAGTCAGGCACGCGCTGACTACCTACCACGCGTATAGCAACTCCGGGGAGAGTCCGACTACGTTCTCAGACGTATCTATGTCTTGTCGCAAGTTGTTCTGGGTTTCGCAGTCGATGGCGGCTGAGTTGCGAGTCTGCAACGAGTCTCTAGTCGGCGAAATGGCAGTACTTGCAGAGGTGATCACACGGCCGGCCCGCAGGGTTGCTAATTGAGTTTAAGCGTATAAATTCGGCCCTTGCAAGTTGCACTCCCTAGACAGACAAGCATAGGTTTAATGTTGCTTTGAGTGTCGGAAGATTGGGTAGAAATGCAAACAGCGAGAACACCTCAACGGTGGCGAGCAGGTCGCGGTCGACGATATCTGTTTCCCAGAATATGCCTGCATCAAGCTTCGGAGCGCCGCATTTCGGAGCTTTAATACTGCCCAAGGCTTCGTCTTCCGACACAAGCTCTCTCGCTCGGAGTTCGCTCGGAGCTGCATCGGACCACAGAATTAAGCCCTCATCCCGCGAGCAACTCGCATCCTGCAGGCAAGTTTTGCTCTCGTCCTCACCCTCCTCCGACCCAGATACCCTCTCCCTCGTTCCCAGCCAGACAAACCTGGAGAATTGTCGGGAGCCACAGACAACAGGGCATTCTCTGAGGAGTCTCATCATTTCCACATTTTACGACCACCCACGATCCAATCTGGCTCACCTTTTCTCTTCGACCTCTCGGGCTCCCAGCAATCGATAGCACTCACGCGAGGTACTGTAACTCATATCAATCATCCAACACATACGCTGAACCATCCAACCAACGTGGTCAGTGCTATGCCGGACATCCCAGACCTATCCGTCGCGACTGGTTCTGACGGCGGCGGCGATGATGATTCCCTCTTCGGTTCCCCACCGTCGTCGCCGGCGAGAGGTAGGTCACCGTCGCCGCTAGCCTTACCTGGCGGTCCCGGTTCTGCACAAAACGTGGGGGCTCTTGCACTTCCTGGTTCCCACCTTGTAGCTGAACTACCCACCAATCCGCCAGCGTCTTTGCCGTTGAGTGCAAGCGCGTCCGCGCCGAGCCAGTCCCGAGTCCTGCGACAGGATGCGGTCGTTGTGGCACAGTCCTCGCTTCGGTCACAGCCTCTTGGATCATACTCGAGAAAGAGCACTCCTTCTCTGCCGCGCGCTGTTCGACCCGACCCCCCTAGGAAGACTCGCAAGGGCAAGGAGAAAGCGGCCACGCCGAGGCCAACCCCGCCGCCTATCCCTCTTCCCTCCGCGGACGAACCCCCGCCGCCGAATTTCTTGAGGAACCAGGAGGCTCTCCTCGGTCTGGCGGGTATGGTTGGTGGTGTACATCCTGCGAACCTTTCAAAAGCTCGACATACGCGAGGCACCACAGCACAGAACCCGATCGTTGTCGAGGATGAGCCGCAGGCCCAGCAACAGCCGTGTATCGGGAGGCGACCGACCCATGTTTCCCCCTCGGATCCTGCTCAACTACCGCCGCCCACTAGCGAGCAGATCCTGCGCACACTGTTGAAGCAGAAGAACATCTTCCCTGTGGTGGTGTCCTTACTCCGACTCCTCGCCCCCGGTTCTCCTTCGCTCTCATCGGTTCCACCTGGCTATCCTTGCTATCCATATCCCTATCCCTATCCCTATCCCTATCCATCGTATCCGAGCCAGGGTCCAGGTCAAGCGCATACAGCCTTTCAAAGTCAAGCGCATACCCCTTTCCAGAATTCAGCAGGCGAAAGTCGTCCTTCGAGTTCGTCTGGTGCGCCGCCGCTGAAGCGCCGCAAGTTGAACAACGTTCCTGCGGGCGCTGCGGACTGGGATGTACCGTACCCTTTCCAAGAGGGCCAGGGTCCGGAGAACTACCGGAATGCCTGGGAGCAGGAACGAGGCGGTCGGCTTCTGAAGGACCTCGTACATCTTGTGCAGAACGCAGCACGGAAGGCGGCGACGAAGGCATGGTATCAACAACAGATAAAGCCCACCGTCCCGGTTCCGCCTGCTCTCAAGTACTACAGACCGGCGACACTGTACTATGGCATGGAGCGCAGTCAGTCCGCCTCCCCTCCTTCCGTGCTGTCTCAACAGGATGCTGTCCTCGGTGATCAGACTCCAGGCTCGAGTACGCCGGGTCCGGGCGCATACACAAACCCCAGTGGACTACCCCATGTCCCTGCCACCTCCGCATCTCAGCCCTCCCAAGTGCCGCTCGGAGCGAGTGCGAGCTATCCTTCGAACGCGTTTGATCAACTGGTGGAGTCGCTCCTCGCTGCACAGCAGCAGCATTCGGGCACGTCACTCTCCGGTCATCAGGCGTCCGCCGACCCTTCGTCTTCGTTCGTGGCCCCGTCCACGACCGCCTCGCCCGCCTTTGATGAGAGTACTCAGGCGTTCTTCGACAATTGGCTAGTGACGCTCACCACGTTCCCGCCTGGCGATCCGAATGAGGCGAGCGTCGGCACGGGTCCACCTGCCACGTCTGCTTCTCCGGTCTCCCATACCGATCCATCCTCGTCGACGTCTATGGCTACCCTGAGTGGGCCTATGCAGATCTCTGACGATCTCATTGACCCTGCGTTGCTGGACGTACAAATCAATATCCCAATGGCTTCCAGCTCTGCGCTTTCACCGGCTTCGGGCACTACGGGCGCGGAGCCTCACGCTGTGTCCAAATCAACGGCAGCGCTCAAGGTGCATACTTCCTCGAGCGCAATCGGGACTAGTGCGACGCAATCGAGCGTAGGTGGTCATGCGACGTCACCCTCCAACCCTGCACCTCCTACCCCGTCGCTGGTAGACTCGCCGAGTGTCACTGTGTCCTCACTCGCAGACACTGCAGACAGGGATGGGGACGGCGGGCCCGCGACGCCTTCTTGGGGAGACTGGGGCTTGCCGGATGCTCAGGAGCTGGAGGCGGGCATGAAGTTGCTGGACGAACTGACGGGGATGGACGTGGTCGCGGACGTGAGTGAGGCGATGGATTTCAACATGGGCGACTGGGAGGAGGCTCTTCGAGCGTCTGCGGCTCCTACGGTGGACGCCCAACCAACATCGCTTCCAACAGCGGCCGAACAGGAAGAACACGGACCGGCGGAAGAGCTATCGCAGCCCCCGCTCGATCTCGGTGTTCGGGACGACGAGTCGTTGGCGTTCCCACATTCGCAAAATGAAATCGGACAGTCGAGTGCCACCCCGGGTAACCTTCTTGCGTCATGCGAGAACCGTCAGGATCCGCAGCCTTCCCAGCCGTGTCCCTCCTCGCAGACGCCGGCGATCTCGCCGCTGCAGGACGAAACGACGCCTCCTGTCCACCCTCAGACGCCGCCCATCCTCGTTGTGCCCTCTACGGACGCTTCCATTGCTCTTCCCGCCCAATCGCTACGCGTGGCTGCCAAATCGGTCGCGCCTGCACGCCCTACCGCGCGTGCAAAGGGCAAGGCGAAGGCAATTCCGGGCACGGGGAATGTCATCGGGCATGGGACGGCGGCGGCAGGAAAGCAACAAGATAAGCGTGCGGTCCTGGAGCGCGCACGCGCGATGCGGGCGGCGCTGGCGAAGGAAGTGGAGCGCGCGAAGGTTGCGTTGTGGGAGACGACGCTGGAGCAGGGGGTCTTGGTTGGGCTGGGGCGGGAGTTGGAGAAGGAAAGCCAGCAACACCAGCAGCGGGGCGAGTGAGTGGGGTCGCGGGGTCGCAAAAAGGCCTCGCGGATATGGTGTGGTATTCTATATTGTCGTTTTGTAACGCTTAATGCATTAATCGTTTTGCAGAAATGTGGGAGGGTTTCGCGAGGACTTTGGCGCGTGCCGAAGTGCGCGGAAGTGAGATCGGGCGTAGGTGCCAGTGGTACAGTGTTGCGCGGAGCCTAGCGACGGGGTCTGAGTAAGGCGTCTCATTTGCAACTGCTGACACAAGGGGTTGAAGGTGAGGGTATCAGTACGGCATGTCGTATGGTGGCGGTTGCGCGTTGATATACCGGTGTGCCGCGATGGACATTGGGGCGACCCCTCGAAGCGGTGTTTGCGGTGCTCTCGAGACTCGCCACTCGCGCGGCCGCACAACGGACGAACACCATGCCCTGCATGAGTGAAGAGGTACGGTGCAGCAGGATCTCCGGCGGCGAGGAGGAAGTCTGCACACTGTCTGCACATCCGCGCAATTGTTGACTTGGAGGTGTTGCGAGAGGGCGCCACAAAGTGACTGGGTGTCAACTGTGGCCGTCGCGACGCGTGCCCGTCTGTATGGCCGCATGCATACCTTAATTGCAGTGTTGTAATAATGCCTGCGTAGCGGCGCATGTAGGGTGTTCCGTTCAGCTGCGAGGGCGCAGGATTTCATGAAGAAGAGTTTTAGAAGATGTAGACTAGGATTCGAAGAATACAGGCAAGTCTCGAATGGCAACACGCGCCGGGACCCCGGAACTCCCCTGCGCTGTGAGCGGGAGCACGGACCACCCTGCGTTAGCTCACCTGAGCAGTAGCCTCGGGCTGCTTGCGACGCGGAGAGCGGTCTGTGCACGCAGCAAAAAAATCATCTTAATGAGCGAGAGGGGGCAGATGTGGTCGGAAGGAGATGCGGATGAGACGGCGGGAGGGGGAAGGAGTTCCGGGGTCCTAATTGAGGTGAGTGTTAGAATTGTGGAAAGAGCGACTCCCTCAATTCGACCCTCCTGCTCGCCCGTCTCCTCTCTCTTCCTCCCCCCACGCTCCCCTCCCCGTCTCTCCCGACGACGTCGTCGACGACTACGCGCCGCTGAGCCCCCGTCGCCCCCACCTTCACGAACGACACTAGCCGAGTCTCGTTTCTACCCCGAGCTCGCCTTGTTATCGCTCAGCTCGAGCTCGCCCGCCCTCTACCACTCGGCTCCCTCTTCTGCTTCTCTGCTTTCTCTTCTTTCATTCATACTCAGTTCTCTCCTCTTGCTTTCCTATGGCCACCACAGCCAGACAGTCAAAGCCGCCCAGGAAGGGGCCCGATCCCGCTGCCCGGTCTGTCTCCCTTCTTTCCGTTCCCACTTCCACTTCCACTTCCACTTCCACCTCCGCACCCGTCTCCCTCCCTCCGTGCAGTATAGCCGATTCTGACTACACTATTTCCTTCTATGAACAGTCGTCCGCCTGCCTGGGGCTCGCGCCCGTCGCCCAGTTTTTCCCCTGGCCCCGCCAACGCACGCCTTCCCAATGGCAACCAGCAGCCCGCTGGCGCTTTTCCTCCTCTCGCCAATGGAGCCCGTCCCTCGGACGCCAACCCTCACGCCCGGATCCTGCAGCAGATTTCGGGTCTGACGGTAAGTCTTCTCTTGTGCAACATCTCCGTTGCGGATTATGACGCAACGGGTCTGTTATGCTTGATTGGTCTGACTCGCGTCCCAGGGAACTACAGTCACGATTTCGACCAAGACTAACAGCCGCTTTGAGGGCGTGGTCCAGTCCACCAGCGCTGAGGGAGACACGCAGGGTGTTACGCTGAAAGATGTCAAGGAGATATCCAACCCGGGCGCGCCCCTCAAGGAACAGCAATTTATCGCTGTCACCAACATTCAGGAGTGGTCGTCTGGCCCGGCCGACGCCAAGGTGCCCAATGGTGCTGCTGCTGATAGTGCGTGTCTCCCGCATCCCGCTCCTGTGCGATATCTGTGATTGACGGCTGTGCTCCTCTCTTCTGCATGCGAATTGTGATGATCCGCGCGCGTGCTGTGATTATTTGTCTTTGCAGGCTTCAAGACGGACACGGACATTTCACAGAAGGCAAACCCGCGCCGCGAGCGGGAGTTGCAGGCATGGCAGCCTGAGGCTGCCGAAGGCAACGCTCAGGGTGCCACAGCGGCCCCAGCCCCGGGTAACCGCGACGAGATGACGTTCGGCGCCGGTGCCGCGGGTGGGTCCTGGGACCAGTTTGCCGTCAACGAGAAGTTGTTTGGTGTGAAGGCTGGCTTCGACGAGGAAGCCTACACCACTAAACTGGACAGGAATGCTCCTGATTTCAAGGAGAAGGAGCGGAAGGCGCAGCAGATTGCGAACGAGATCATGGGTGTGAGTACTATCTCCTCGTGTTGCGCTGCATTTCCCGCACAGGTTCGCTGACCGTTGCCTATGATGTATTTCGATGCTCGTACGTGTATCCGGGTTCCCGCACTCACAGACCGTGGTAAACAACCCTCACATCGCTGAGGAGCGCATCATGAATTTGAGCACGGATGGATCAGGCGTGAACGAAGAGGACAAGTGAGCTCCACTCTACGCCTGATTTGCGTGGCTGTGCTGATCAGCTCGTAGGTACGGCGCTGTTGTGCGCAGCGCGGGCGCGTACGTTCCTCCTGGTGCTCGTAAGGGCGGACCCCCTACGACTCCTCCTGCTAAGGCAGATCTGCCGAAGGTTGCTATCAATGCTCCGGATGGCACTACCGTCGCGGCTCCGACCACGACGTCTACTCCGACTACAAGTAAGGTACCCTCGCCCGCGCCCGGGGCGACCAGTGCGACGAAGCCGGCGGATGCCGTGCCCGCTTTCAGGAACTTCGTGTCGACTGAGAAGGATAGGCTGATGAAGAAGAAGCAGGCGCTGATGAAGAGCGAGATGGACAAGCGGCTCTCAGACCTTGTCAGCTTCAGCAAGTCGTTCAAGTTGAACAAGCCGATCCCCGACGACCTCGTGCCCATCCTGGCGAAAGATGAGGAGAAGCAGCGTCTCATCAAGGAGAAGACCGTTCGCGACTCCGAGGACCAGCGTGCGCGTTCCATCGGCGTCTCCAGCACGCTCACTGCTGCACCTGTCGCGCGGCCCCTCCCTTCGGCAGGTTACACTCCGTCCGGCAAGCCTGTTGCGGAGACTACTAAGCAGATGCCCGCTGCCAAGGCGAGTGCGAGCTCAGGCGGGTCCAAGACTGCGACGGCTCCCAGCAAGCCCGGCGAGAAGAAGATCTCGATGGTCATCCAAGCGATCCCGCCCTTCAAGGGCAAACGCTCGAGCCCGGGACAGCCGCAGAGTGCTGTGCCCTCAGTGAACGGGGGTGTCAAGCCCGCCGCCAGCCCGCTTTCCCCGTCGGCTGTCAATAGGCTGAACGTGAATGCGTCATCCTTCCGGCCTACTGCCAAGAACTCATCTCTTTCACCCGTACGTAAACGCCGTCTCGCCGTGGGTGTCTGTGTATCTTAACATTATGCTTCAGGGCGGCTCTCCGAACCCAAACGGGACGACATCGACATCTTCGCCGAAGGGCAAGCCCGCGGAGGCCGCGTCCCCCCAGGGCCCGCCGAACCCCTTCTTTGGCACGCGTCTGCCGAAGCGCACGCCCCCGGTGCACATCAAGGACGACTTCAACCCCTTCAAGAACCACAAGGTCATCGAGGCCGCCCAAGTCGGTGCGTCTTTTGACTGCTTGGCCTGCTTGGGTGCGTCGCTGTGGCTGACGATGGATGGTTGTTGGTAGCGCCAACATGGCCGTTCAGCGGGAAGCGGTATATGCAGATGTTCCCCCCGATTCAGCAGCAACCCCAGCAGCAGTCCCCGCCCATGGCGCAGCCCGGGCCCCCTCCACAGATGCCCCCCACTACGTACGAAGAGGACCCCGCTGCGCAGGCGGCGGCGCGCGGGTACGTGTATGCGTACCCGCCGTACGGCTACCCCGGCCAGGTACGCGTGCTTTTAATGTCATGGCACCTCGCGCCTATGTGTGCAGCAAGAAGGCGCTGACACTAATCCGGAAGATGCAGATGGTGCAGCCTATGATGCCTGGGATGGGTCCGCCGCCGCCTGGCGCGTACATGCCTGGTCCTTACATGCAGCCGATGCACTACCCTATGCCCCCACCAAATGGTGCGTATCTCGTTCACAACGGTGCTGGGGCATGGCCTGACGGGCGGCCGCCCGGCGCTCCAGGGATGTATCCCTCTCCACAAATGGGTCAGATGCCTCGTACGTCTCAACGCTTGTTTTCCGGCAGGGTTGTTTGCTCATTGTCTCCGCAGCGCCCCAGTACATGCAGCCGCCCCCGCCCGGCGCGTACCCGCCCCCACCAAACGGCTCCGGGCCTCGCCCATCAATGCCCCCGACGCCGATCCCCTCGCACGCGCACCCATACTACCACCACCAGAGCCCGCAGCGTACGCCCGTCTCGTATCCCATGGGCCCACAGGGACTCACTGACGGCTACTTCTCTATTACTCCTCCAGTGCAACACGCGATGCCGTACCAGATGATGATGCCCCCGCCCGGCCCCGGTGGCGTCCCGCCCCATCCGTACGACCCCTCCGGGCAGCCGCCGCCGCCCGTGCAGATGGGCAACCACGCTTAAGCAGGCGCCTTGCGTCCTGCTTGAACCCGCGCTGTCCGCTCTCGCTATCCGTCCGTCGTGCATTGCCGCTGCCGTTGCCTCTCACTACCCCGCCCACCACCACTCGCCGTCTCTCCCCGCCGCATCGTCCCCCGCCCCACGCTCACATCCATCGACACCATCATCCCCACCGTCATCGCCGCTCCCTCGCCCCTCTCTCTTACGTAGCCCACTATCATCTCATCCGCGAACATGCTGTCGCGCGGGTCGCGCACCAGGGCGGTGCACACGACGGGCCTTACGCCCTAGAGTCGAAAGTGCGCGCGCGCACTCCTCGATGTGGGCGAGGCCCGCCCCGTGTACACCCGCCTCTGCTGCGCCACAGCCGACCCCGCCGACCCGCCCCCGCACGATCCTCGTCCACACCCGTCTGTCCGTCCAGCCCAGCCTCGATCCACCGCCGCCACCGCCGCCGCCTCCCACCCCAGTGTTGTTTTGGTTTGTCATGTGTTGTCAGCTGCAATTTGTTGTGATGCAATGTTTAGCCCCCCGCCCGCCCGCAAAAATCCATGCATGGCCCGCGTCGGTGGCGCGGGCGGCGGTTAGTAGTCTGGATGGATAATGAATGGATCATCGATTCGTGCACAGAGGGACACTACAGGTGTTACGCGTGCTGCCTGCGTGAGACCGGAATGGGGAGAAGAAATGGAAGTGAGACTGGGACGGTACGTTACACAAGCGCATAGATGAGTATATGGAGACATGTACGGTTCGCCAGCGAAAGGTGTAAGGAGGCTCTATGGTGTCGTGCGGTCGTGGAGTGTACATATTGGATATTGTACAAGTAATGTACCTTGAGAGTTGGAGAAGAGCGAGAAGCATTGCGCACACAGCCGTTACCGCACATCTTTCCCACCGAGAATGGCGAGACGGACCTTCTTGAGAAGGCCCTTGAGGCTGTTGCTCGCGCGGTTGCAGTTGGCCTGCAGCCACACTTCCATCTCCTGGCGCAACGTGCCGAGCTCGTCGCTGACCGGCAGCTTGCCGTCCTCGCGCGCGAGCGTCGGGTTCAGCAGCAGATCGAACAGCCGCGTCCACAACTCGCCCTGCCAGTACCGCTTGAACGGCGTAGCGAGCTTGTAGCGCACCGGGCCATCGCCGTCCTCTGCGGGCGCGGGCACGACGGATGCAGCCTCTATATACTTCCCGTACAGGAGGCAGTAGACGATGCCGGCGAGGCCATAGTAGTCCGTCTGGAACGTCCACGGGCGGCCCTCGCGCGCCTCGAAGCAGTCGCGTGCATCGGTCGGCCACTCCGCGACGTAGCGTTGGCCGGCGGGGAAGAGGCGGGTGTCGACCGTGCGCCCGAAGTCGATGAGCTTGATGCCTTTGTGCGCCCAGCCGCGCGCGCCGGACGGCTGGTACGCGCCGTCCCACGCGCTCGCGGGCCCAGGCACGTCCTCGAGGCGCAACAGGCAGTTGTCGATCTTGACGTCGCCGTGGATGAAGCCCGCGCGGTGGAGGCCCTCGAGCAGGCGGAGGAGCTCGATCGCGAAGAACATGACGAGCAGCTCGTCGAGGCACGCGCCCTGCTGGCTGATGCCCGCCGCGGGCGCGCGGTTCACGATGTCGAGGAGCGTGCCCTGCTTGCAGAGCTCGAGCACGAGGAAGGACTCGTCTTTGTAGGCGTACAGGGCCTGTGGGGCGATGATGGAGCGGCGGAGGGGCGCGGGGAGGGTGGTGTGGATCCGCCGGAGGACGTGGAACTCCCAGAGGTTCCGGGGCTTGACGACCTTCAGCGCGACGCGGTTCTTGTCTTCGTCCTCGGCGTCTTCGTCCTCGTCGGACTCATCAGACTCGTTTGCCTTCCGCTGCATGTCCAAGTCGATCGCCTCGAAGACAGCCCCGAACCCGCCCTCGCCGAGCTTGTCAACGACGGCGAAGTGCCTGCTCTCGAGCTGTACCTCGATTGTATCCGCGTCCTGCACCGCGCGGCTCGACGTGGAATTCCCGCTCGCGCGCCGCGTCTTCTTCTTCGCGAACTTCTGCAGCGCGTCGAGCTGCTGAGACTCCGTTAGGCGCAGGTCGCGGAACCCAGAATCGAGCGGGATAAGGCGCAGCAGGGTCGACACGATCGGCGGGTCGAATGGGTTGCATGGGTTTGGCGGCTTGAACGACGACGCGACGCCCAACGCGTCGACGAGGCTCAGCGTGCCCGTGCGCTCCTCGATCCCGCCATCGTCCTCTTCATCGTCCTCCTCATCCTGCTGCAGCTCCGCAGCCAGCTGCACAGCCGCCTCGACCGCGTCGCGGTGCACCATAAGCCCATGCGGGGTCCCGCCCCGCGTGCTCATCGTGTACTCCGCCGTACGCTCCGTAATCGGGGTCATTACATCGAACTGGCCAAAGCGGCCGCCGAGCGGCGCGCGATACTCGTCCCCGCCCTCGCCATCGTAGTCGTCGAACATGCTCTCGTCCCCGCCCTCGCCCTCGATCGGGATCGGCGCGTCCGCGTGGTCCGCATAGCTCTCGTCCTCGAAGCGGTCGTCGTCCGCATCCTCGGAGCTCTCGCTCGTCAGCGGGTCGCGCGACTGCTGCTGCTCGAGCAGGAACCGCTCGCGCGCGCTGGCGTCGCTCTCGGACTCCGTCGTGGGTGTCTCTGGCCGTACTGTCTTCTGGTTATACTCCCCCTCGTCTTCCTGGACAGTCTCGTCTTCTGGCGCCGTTTCAACGGGCGGCGGTAGCGGTGGCGCGAAGACAGGAAGAGGCGTGCGCTCGCCCAGCACGGCGCGACCAGACGCAGACGATGACAGTGGTTGTCTCGGCGGAGCCGTCTTGTCGACGAACGGTGTAAACGTAGGCGGGGGCGCGTTCTCAGACCTGGGCACCGGGCGGCTGAACACCCTCGGTGCGTTCTCGTCGCTGAACGGCATGAACTTTGAGGCACCTGCACTTGCGGGACGCATGATGTTCTCGTTCCCAGCCTTGGCTGCGTCGTCCGTGAAGACGTCCCAGCGGCCTTGCGGACGCTGGAACGTCGCGGATGCGGGGGTGAGGGAGAAGACTGGGGGTGGCTTTGACTCGTCAGTATCAGTATGAATGACAAGCTTCTTGAGACTGCGAGCGTTTTCGTCTTGCGTGGCGGATGTTGTTGCGATAGATTCCTTGAGGGAGAGCGCAGGCCGGTTCGGATTTGGAGTAAATGTTGGCCTAGTCGCGTTCTCTGGGTCAACAAAAGGTTGAATCTGAACGAAGTCAGCACGGTAGTGTTCTATGTCGGTGAACGATGCTGACCTTGGGTGCAGGTGCAGGTGTCTGGTTCTCTCTTCGCGCGTTCTCGTCAACAAATGGTCTGAAAGCTGCGTAGACGTAATTTATAACCAAGTATGCGTGCAACATATACATGTACTTACTAGGGGTCTTCGATGCCAAATCAACATTTGCATTCTCATTGCTGAGAGCCCGGGCGAGAGGTAGCATAGGCATCGGCGTGACAGGCTCGATCCTCCTGACTGGCGCATGCTTCGTACCCACGACACCGAAGCGCAACGATTTCTCAGGCGAGTTGAACATTCCGAAGACGTCTGCGAGCGCCTCCTTCGTTGCAAGCGTGACTGTGGGCTCTGCGCCTGCCGCGAACTGTCGCGACATCGTCTTCGTTGTGCCCGCTTTGCCGCCGTCTGCGCCAGAAAATGCGACGCGAGGTCGTGTAGCCTCTGGTGGCGGACCCCATTTCTTGCCCAGGAGACCCATGGAGCGGGCCCGCGCCTCCTGCGTGCTATACTCTGTACCGTCCTCGGTGAAGAGCAAAGAGAGATTGAACCGCAGCTTCTCTGGCCGCTTTCCCGGCGCAGGAGGTGCAAGCATGGCGCCGTAGGGGTTGTCTGGGAAGAATTGCTGTTGAGGGTGCGCAGGGGGTGGTAGGACCGAGGGCGGGCGGCTTGAGGAGGCTTTCCTGGAGGGTCCCGGGGCGGAAGAGGACGCCGCTGGGTGATTTTTCAACGGATTCCGGCGAAGAGCCTGGATTTCAGCGGGGGCTTGCGCCCATATTGTCTCAGTAGCTGGTTTCCGGGGAGGGGCTAGTGTGCGCGCTTTGAATTCCTCGTAGTATCGTTTGAGAGGGTCCAATGGTCTCGCGCGCCGCTTGATGCCTTGCTGAAATATCAGCTCTGCCTCGTCCCACCTGTGCATGATTGCTGGGTAAGACTGTATAGGTGCATCAAGGTCAAGCCACTCACTTTCCTCGGGTGTGGAGCGCCAACGCATACTCCTGATATGTTTGCGCATAGATCTTGCCGATGTCCCTAGAGAGTACGAATGCGTAGATCACGGTCGGATCTTCGACATGTTTGGCGTAGAGCAGCCAGAGCTTCAGATAGCGGAGGTCGGCCTTGTATGCGGCATCGTCGATGAAGTAGCGCGTCGCCTCATCCAGGAGCTCGAGAAGGCCAGAGTGTGCGAGGTGGCCTTTGTATGCGTCCGCAGTCCACTTCACGAACTCGATGTATGCCGCGAGCGGATCGGCATCCTCGGTGAGGGCGCGGGCGAGACGGTCCCTGTACTTCTCGCGTTCCTTGGAGAGCTCCGCTGCCTGATCCAAGTCCATGGGCAGGCTCTTGAGGGCGGCGGCGGCGGCGTGGAGGAGGTTGAGCGAACGGAGCGCGCGGTTGTCGCGTTCGTCCAAGTCGCGTCCGTCACGTGACTGTGTACAACCCCGCCGAGTCGCGCGCTCTCGTCCTCCTCCTCGTCCTCATCGTCGTCGCCCTCGTCGTTCTCGTCGTCCTCGTCATTAGAACGTTAACGCCCCATCTATCCTCTTTGCTCTCTTCTTTCTCTGAAGCTTGTCATCGTCGCCCTCCTTCCCTCCATCTGAACCTACTCGGTGCGCAAGGAGCACAAATGCAGCTTCTTGACCTCAACGTCGATGTTCTGCTGCACATCTCTAGGTTTCAAACGCGCACAGACATATCTCGACTTACCAGGACATGTCGGTCTCTTCATGAGATTCTCGCGCCAACAATCCTCAAAGGCCTTGTTATCCTAACTGGCCTCAACCTCGCTTCCTTCTCCCAATTTATGCACCTGGACAGCACAGGTCGGCGCACTGGCAGAGATCTCTTCCCCTTCTTGCGCACCTTGCGGCTCTACTTGCTACCGGACTTCAGTCGCTCGATATCTCTCGGCGAGTCGATACAAGCTTTTACGGATATCTTGAAACATTGTACACACCTCGCGTCTCTGGCTCTATATCACCCTTCGATAGCATTCACCTCCGCGCAGCTACGGCTGGCTCTATCGGCGCCGCTGCCAGACCTGCAAGATATCGCCCTAGAAGGTATTACCATCGACTGCTGGGATGCTCTCGCCGACGTCGCCTCTCCCCTCCGCACCGTCAACTTGACGATGTCCACATACACGGGGGAAGACATTGCGCACGCCAACCCCCTGCCCTTGCTACAATTCCATCGCTCGACACTTACCACACTCACCCTGACCCGGGTGTCTCTTGGGGATGTCGCGGTACCCTTCCCGAGCGTACGCAGGCTCACAATTTTCAGTTTCACCCTGGCCGATAACGAGACAGGTTGGGTGGGCCCGCTCGTGCGGCTCTTTCCTGGCGTCGAGCACGTCGAGCTATGGTCACTCCACGCGCGCGACGGCTCTTCACTTGCACGGAGGCTCGACCCCCGGGACAGCACCGCGCTCCTTATAGCGGGCGATTGGCGTACGCGGGCGAGAGTGTGGCAGGCTCAGCACGGCACGTGGGCGAACGGCCTGCGTTTCCTCCGCATGCACTCGGTGATGGAGCTCTACTGCCTTGGTCTCTCTTGTCGCATAGAACGACTAGACCTCCATATTCTTTCCCCGTCTGAGACGATCACGACTGGCGCGCTCGCCGACCATCGTCCACGCTGTCTGCGGTTCCAGATATTGTCCCCGAGCGATATGGACCAGGCCGTACCTGTGCTTCTCCGCACCGTCGCGCAAACCTCATCCGTGACCCACTTGATGATCGAGTTTGGGGACGACCTTCTGCAGTACTCAGATCTAGGGAACCTCCTCGTGAGTATCGGTTCCTGCGCGTTATGCACGCGCCGTCGACGCAGGCTGATGATCCTTGCTTGTCAGGCGCGGATCGCAGCGCTTCTCTGCAACATCGTCGTCTCACATCTCGTCCTGCACATCAGCACAAACCGGTTTTCCCAACGGGAGCAGCTCTTCGGCGCCGTGGGCTCCGACTCTCCGCGCGCTGGCGGTGCGCCGGAGGTCCTGCAGATCTTCGCGCAGGACAATCGTGCGCTACAGCGGGTGTTCGTGAGCTATGAACGTGGCGATGTGAGAGCTTGGGAGGCGTTCCGCGCGACGGGAGAGTCGATCACTCGCTGGACCGAGATGGGACAGTTCCGTGCCCGGGAGCTCATATCTTCGGAGGGTCTGGTGCGGTATGCTGATTGACCTGGAATATCTGGCGCGTAGTATTCTTTTGGACTCCTGGTAAGTAGTCACGACTTATTGAAGTGCTGTAGTACTATCACGGACAACGTGTTTTTTCTTGGTCTTCTTTGCAGTGTTGTACCAATACGTGTATTTCTCGCGACAATGACAGCATTCCACTTCGGAAAGAGCGCACCCTGAGGTCACGCAGAGAAGAGTGCTCTAGTGACCTCGTCTGCTGAGAGGTGCCGGTGCAGCTTAGCTACCGGGAAGCTCCCCATGATATGGTATATGTAACCTACAACATAGAACAAGCACAGAGCGAACCGTCCACAGAACATACAAGCGAGCGCACACCGCACCCTCAACCATGCATGTTCCCAAACTCGTCCATGCTCATCCCCCGCGTCACCCGCCGGCGCACCTCGGGCGAGAGCGAGCCGTCCATGCCGCCCATGCCCATCGCAGGGTTCATGCCCATTCCCTGCCCCATCCCCATGCCCGGGTTCATGCCCATGCCCGGGCCCGGTCCCCGCGAGATCGGGGATGGGGGGACGCCGTCCCCGCCGTAGAACTGCGCCGGGGGTATGGGCGCCATGCCGCCGTAGGGGCCGCCCATGCCCTGGTTGGGGCCGGGGTACGGGTGCCGCGGGGACGCCATCTGCTGCTGCTGGCCGTAGAGCTGGCTGTGCGACATGGAGGGGGTCATGCCGCCTGGAGGCATGGAGCCGCGGTGTATGCGGGGCGAGTTGACGGAGTCTTGCTGCTGCTGCTGTCGTTGGGACTGCCGCGACGAGGATGGGGGCTCGTCGGAGGTGTTCTGCTGGTACTCTTTCTGGTATTCCAGCAGTGGTGTTGGGTCGTAGTAGAGCTCGGAGCGCTCGTCCACGAACCACCTGAAGCGACATGGGTCATTAAGAAGCAATAAAGCAGACTTTTGGCACGTACTGTTGAGTGCCTACATCCCACTGCGGTCCCCGTGCTGCACGGGCGGTCAGGAGAAGTGAGTTCCAATCTGACGCGCTCTCCTGTAACCCAAACCTATTCAGACCGGCCGTCTTCACTTCTACATATGGAGTGGTACTCACGATAGCCTGCGCGAGCGCACTCGTGGGCTCAAGAGCAGTCTGCCGCACATCGACGCGAGTTCGTTCATTGTGGGCGACGGTCTCGACGTGTGAGGTGAGGACCGGACCGATGCGCTGGGAGTTGTGGCGGGGAACGCGGACTTTCAGAACCCGCTCAGGCTTGGTGGAAGGAGACATGGCATATAAAGCAGGCGTATGCGAGGTATCGCAAACCTCCAAGCACAGAGCAGCAGCGGGTGGCAAATGTTTGAGGCGAAGATGTGTAGGCGCCCGTGGCATCGCTTGCGCGTGTTTGACGCGTCTCGAGCGCCAGAGTGTGTTTGCGCGACTTGAGCTCGACCACCGCCGCGCTGTGCACCAATCCGCTTTCTGGGCCTCTTTCGCTTTCCTTTGCCCCCCTCTGAGACAGTAGCACTTCCAAAAAGGACCTTTCAACGAACGCTATCTGCTTTGCATCTTCTTGATCAAAAATGTCTGACCCCAATGCGGCCGCGGGGCCTTCAACATTCCTCCGAGGACAGCAGCCAATTGCGCCCGCGCCTCCTCAGGCAACCCACGCCGGTACGTTGCTCACGCCCGCATTCAGCCTCGCAATAGCCACTTACGGCGGAGGCAACCAGCCTACTTCAACAATATCCGCCATTGGTCGTCGTCCGTCACGCCCCCGCCGACGAACGGCCGGACGAACCCCTCGCGCCGGAGCACACGGCCCACCCGCGGCAGCACCCTCGCACCCACCCCGCACGCACAGACCCCCGCCCCGCCCACCCGCCCGTCCTCCATCCCCCCAGCAACGCCGCAAGCCGCCCCCTCCGCGCTGCAAGCCACCACCACGATGGGCCCGCCCCCCACAGCACACTCACACCCGTCGCGCCAGCCGATCCCGAGCACCCCGCAGGCGCTGCAGTCGACGTACGCGTCGCGCCTGCGCACGGGCACGACGCTGCTCATGCAGCCGATCCTCGCGCCGTCGTCCGTCGCGGCCGTCGCGTCGCGCACGTCGCGCCGCGGCGGCGTCGTGAACTACACGGAGCCCGGCTCGGGGGACGAGTTCCCGGACGCGGGCGCGCTGGAGTCGGACGACTCGGACTTTGTCGCGAGCGGCGGGACGCGCCAGGCGGTGAGGGCGGCGCGGGTGTCGAGTCGGGCGCCGGTGGGCAGCTCGGTGTTCCACGCGGGCACGGGCGTGGGCGTCGCCCCCGTTTCGGCCACGCCTGTCCGAGAGGTGCAGAGGGAAAAGGCGGAGCTGGAGCAGAGTTATCTGGGGCAGGTGCCTCCTGCTAGGTTCATCACTGCGAAGGCGATGCCGCCGACAAGGCACGACTACTTGTGAGTGCGGTCTTCTGCTCGCTTTGTATGCTGTACTAAACGCGCGCTGCCGCGAATCTGGTTTCCTGCGACAGCCCGCAGACCGCAGTAGACGCTCAGGCGGAGAAACCGACGGCACTCATCCCCATACGCGTCGAGTTCGAGACGGAGACGCACCGGATTCGCGATTGCTTCGTGTGGAACTTGAACGAGTCGCTCATCACCCCAGAAACGTTCGCGCGGATTTTCTGCACGGACCTCGACCTGCCTTTGCAGCCGTGGACAGAAACGATCGCTGCGCAGATACGAGCGCAAATTGAAGACCACGAAGCCGTCGCGTCCACGTACTTGGGTGCAGAAGCCGAAATAACTGCGCCAGAAGACAGGAGCCCGGGCGACGAAGTCAACGAATGCCGTGTCATTCTCAGTGTATGCGCCGTACATCGTCATATGTTAAGCCGCAGCTGACATTCTGGGATAGGTCGACGTACAAATTGCTACACACCACCTGCTAGACCACATCGAGTGGGACCTCCTCTCCCCGCTCACGCCCGAAGAGTTCTCCGTCAAGCTCTGCACAGAGCTCGGGCTCGCCGGCGAGTCCGCCCCACTCATCTCGCACGCCATCCACGAGGAGATCGTGAAGCACAAGCGCGACGCGATCGAGTGGGGCGTCATCGGCAGCGACGCGCGCGAGGCCGCCGCGGACGAGGGCACGCCCGGGGCGGAGCGCCCGCGCGACAAGAGCGGGCAGAGCCTGTTTAAGGACAAGACGGGGCTCGGGCTGGCGTGGGGCCGTGCGCCGAAGGACGGGCGCGGGCCGAAGCCGCTCAGGAGCGTGTGGCGCGACTGGGCGGAGGCGGAGGAGTTCAGGACGCGGTTCGAGGTGCTTACGGCCGAGGAGGTCGAGCGGAGGGAGCTCGAGAGGGAGCGTGCGAGTCGGTGAGTCCTGCTTCGCATTTTTCGCTTTGCAAACATGGTGTGCTCATGAGGCGTGTGCGTGTCCTAGGCGACTTCGTCGGGAAACGTCAAAGTTCCAGTCTACAGCTCGGTCAAGGCGGAGGTGATAGCGCGGATGGTGATGCGCTGGTATGGATCTGTACTGTACAGCAGACTCGTTGTAGCTCTACCGTAGTAGCCACTATTTACTGTCCGTATCCTAGGTTCCTGTGAGGGTGAGGCTCGTTGTCGACAGCGGACTCCAATCACTGGTGGTTTCCGATACAACAGCACTAGTACAAGTTGCAGTCGGGAGCAAGCCTTCCGACGCTCAACGTTGTACTGCGCAGTTTTCAATCGAAATAATATGTCTTTGATGACTTGTCAACGAGTTGCATACGCTGCTAACATTCCTCCTTACCACTGCAATCCAGAGATCCTGACCATATCCACACACGTATACGATCTTGAAGCGATACATCAGCGTCTGGCGAGACGTGGCGAGACGCGTGCCACCGACGCGTCGTGGCGCAAACAGGGCACAATAACGCGTCCCAGCTACAGCCGCAGGAAACTCGAATTGTACTCATACATCAGCGAACCGGTCGCCCAGTATATACCGCCGTGAAGTGTACTGCCGCACCTGCCTTTCAATAAAATATCAATCATATCGGGTGGTCGATTAGAACACAGTGGCCAGTGGTGTTAGTATACTAACATCCGCCGCCGCCTCATGCAGTACCCTATCAAATCGTCCGAGTGGCTGTAGTATCCCATCTAATCGGACGTGGCGATATATGTAACGACGAGTCTTATATGAATATCCCAATGAAAGGACAGCGAGCGCGGAATGCACTTCGAAATGCTCGAGCCACCCCCGCAGTCAGGTACCAGTGGGCCATCAAACACAAAACAAATAGCGCAAAATAGGGCTTTTTATTGGATCGTGAACGCGATCGTCTACTGGGGTACAGGATCTATGGAGCATCAGGAAAACCGAAACGAAACCGTGGAGCGCAGGCGCGTACATGTAGAGCCGAAACGAGACAACAGACCAGCATGGGAAACGCGTACGGATTGTGCGAGCGAGTAAGTACTGCGGGAGCAACGCGATGTCCGAAACGCGAGGGAGCAAAGAGAGCGCGAGAACAGAGCAGAGCAAGCGAGAGCAGAGCGGCGCAAGCGAGAGCAGAGCGGCGCAAGCGAGAGCAGAGCGGCGCCAGCGACAGTAGCAGAGCAGCGTGATCGAGAGCAGAGTGATGCGATCGATAGGAGAGCAGCGCGAGCGAGAGAGGCATGTATGAGAGGTTCACCGAGCAAGAGCGCGCCGCAGCGCGAGGGAAGAGCGCGCCGCAGCGTGAGGGATGCGCGCGTTTGTGGGCCTGAAGGGACGAGGTCAGCGAGTGCGGTAGGATGCGCAAAAGAACATACCTAATCGCTCTCGTCGTCCTCGTCGCCAGACGTGTCCTCTTCATCATCGAGGCGAGTAGCGAACTCCTTGTTGCCGTGCATGGCCGGATGAGGGTGGACCTTGTTGTCAGTGCCGCCGCGGGGCTCGACTGCATCCGGGGCGTCCTCTGCATCAGCATACTCCTGTGCTATCACGGCCATCTGCTTGCGGAATGTCGTTTCCTCAGCGCGCGCTGCGTGCTCTACAGGCGGATTGATTTGCTTGGGGTCTCCGTCCGCCGGCGCCGGCGCATAGAAGCCGTCCTCGTCGTTGTCGTCCTCCGGAGCATCGGGCGCATCGATGTCCTCGTCATCGCTCTCCAGGTCAACGCGGTCGGCCACGAGGTCATCATCGTCCATCTGTTCGGCCTGTGTACCGTATATCGCACTATGACGAGGCAGGATCAGCGAGCGGTTGCAGGTGGAGAGAAGTGTACATACTTGTCCCAGTACCTCAATGTGGCTTGGGCGAACTTTGGCTTGCTATAGAGGCACCTGAGTACTGAGAAGATGAAGTCTTGAGCGCTGTAGTGGCCGTCCTTCAGGGTCCAGCTAGCTTGAGAGTTAAGAAGGAAACGAGCCTGTAAGAAGAGCGGCGGTGTGAGCAACAGATAGTGGGATAACAGCCAATACGTACCAGTGTCAGCACGTAACAAATCGTGTCTATGCTGGTACCCGTGATGTTGTACTTCTGCGAGAGCGAAGGCTTGCCGGTCGACCTGCTTGCATCTTGTAACTCCTTGTCTGCTGACTGGGGCCCCGTATAGAGAATCATGTAGCACTGCGCGCCCTCGTCAGCGAGCATCATACAGCACAACTAAAGAAAGTCCATACCTTCTTTAAGAATTCACTGCGGAGGAGGCCGGGAAGAAGCTTGCCGGGCTTCATGAGGGCCTCATCATACATGAGTACAGGCCAGTCACGACTGTAGATCTTGATGGTCCCATCGCGCACGAGGCGGCAAAAGCTGGAAATGATATCACAGTTAGAAGGTATATATGCGCACTTGTCGGGACTACTTACGCCTCGGGGTCCTGATCGAACTCCTTAAGCTTACTGACCGGGCATAGCATGCGCGCAGTCACGACGTCCTTGAAGCCGCGCTGGCTCTTGATTCTCAGACGGTCAACAGCGTCTGGCGCGAAGATCGCGATGACGCGGTGGCGTAGCCGCGAAAGATCGTCCCCGCGAGCGCGACATGCAACCTTATCAATCTGAATACAATGATCAGTGGCTGGCTGCGATGATGACAAAACACAACTCACAAAATCAAGTACCTTGACGGCACAGTCAGGGTGTGCGCGAAGGTACGCCTCGCTCTCCTCGAGGACAGGGAAGTAGACACACATAAGTTGATACAGACGGAGAGCGTGAACATCGGGGTTGTACCTAAAGACAGTGTGAGTAAAACTGCTCAAAGGCATAGTGATGGGACTCACTCAATGGCTGGGTCAAGCTCTTCGTTGAGTGCCGGCGTCGCGCTGAGGACACCACCGCGTAAGAAGGCGGTCTCGAACTTCGTCAGTGCGCCGCCCATGCGCGGAATCAAGCGTGCGAGCTGGTAATAGATCTCAAACGCGAGGCGGACCCTTGTGAGGAAGCTGTGGAAAGAAAACGGTCAGTATATGCGTGCATATAGACGCATATAGTGACTTACTTCGCCCGCGGGTCAAGGTGCTGGATGATGTCGATGAAAGGGTTGTCGAGCATGATGTCTTGAAGCTCATCCTCTGGCTCAGCGGCAGGCGGCGGCAGCGGCGGCGGCGGCGGCGGAGGTGGTGGCGGCGGTGGTGGGGGTGCGGGAGCCTTCTTCGCCTTCTTCGGGGGCGGTGTGGGCTCCTGAGCGTCGGCGTCGGAGCCATCGTCGGACCTTACCTTGCGCTTCTTCGCCACTGGCTTCGGCGGCGAAGCTGGTTTGGCAGGCTGCTTGGATGCAGGCTTCGGGGACGAAGCCTTAGGAGTCTTCGCCCCGGGCTTTGGCTTGACAGCGACGGCCGAGGGAGAGCGCGTCTGGCGTCGCGTCATCTTAGCCTGCACTGCGGGGGGAGGCCCTGCAATGGTGCGTTTGATGAGCCAATGTGACATTGTCGAGTGTCGAGGTTGTCGAATGTCAAGGGGGGGAGAAGAGAGAGGGTTGCGTGGACGAGTGAAGGTGGGCAGGTTTAAGTAGGCGACGGCGTGGGCAGAGGGTTACAGCTCAGAGGGGGGAGGATCGACAGGGTTTGCGCGAGATCGACAGGGTCTGTGTGGGATCGACAGGGTCTGTGCGTCAGAGATCGACACGACGCGTCAGAGAACGCGTCGCGCGGGCGCTTATGCGCGAGCTCTCAATGTCATGTGCCCGCGTGGACTTGTCCTCGGCCACGACGCTCTTTTCTCCCCCCTCGCCCCTCGCCTCTGGTCTTCCTCCTTCTCTGCTCGACATCTGCCCAATGGAGTCCCACTCGTGCGATACCTGCCCCAAGTCGTACAAAACTGCTGAAGGACTTGGTCAGCATAGAAAGCGGTGTGCCAATCGCATTCAGGAGGCCGAGACCAACCTAGCAAAGCGCAAGGCTGCTCAAGATGAGGCCGAGGCGACACAGAAACGCTTTCGCACCACGGTGGAAGATGCAGAGGACGATGAGGGAGAGGTGGAAGGATACGGAGGAACAGAGGGGCAGGTGGACATGGAGGTGAGTAGTCAACAAGGGTGCGCACGGCCCTCATCACTGACCATTCCCTCGCGATAGGTACGCGAGCCTACACCGCCTCGCCAACCCACGCCCGTGGCTCTGAGTCCACCACGCGTCCGCAGCCGCATCGGTCGGCCCGTGAGATTGCCTGGGAAATGGGCAGACTTTGAACCGTCGAACCGGGAGGATCTGCCGGCTCAACTTGCTGAAGCTTTCCTCTCTGATCCATCCCCCCCGCCCCCTCCCGACTACGCTCCTGAGGTCCATGCCGTCATCCCGGAGGTCTACGGAACAGCGCCAGATGTGTACGGCGTGTACCACGAGTACCTCGATGAGCCACAACGACAGCCATCTGCGCCGCCCGCCGTGGACCTTCCGAAGGACACTACATCCGTGATAGACCCGACCGTCTACCCTAATATTAGATGGATGAATAAGCCCTTGCCGGACAGCGCTCCTCTCTCACCTTACGGGCCCTTCAAGGCCAAGACCGTGTATCTCCTTTGTGAATGGTTCTACAACAGTTCAAATACGAAGTCCCTCGACGACCTCGATGCACTAGTCGACATGATGAATACATCGGGATTCCAGATCTCGGACCTCAAGGATTTCCGCGCGCGGCGAGAGATGCAGCGGCTGGACGAGTACGTCAGCCCTGTCGGCATCTTCTCCAAAGAAGATGGGTGGACTGAAGGCGAGCTGGAGCTGCCGCTCCCGAAGCCGGGAGTCCAACACAACACAGAGGCTGAAGCTCCAACCTTCATGGTGGAAGGGCTCTACTTCCGTAAGATCATCGAGGTCATCATCAGCGAGGTTCAAGACAAACGCTTTCTCAACGAACGCCATTGGCTCCCGCACAAGACATACTGGGATCCTCCCGCAGGCCCTGTTCCTGGTCTGCATCACCCGCCATCACCGGAGCATGCAAGCGATAGCCCGTCTTCTCGGGAGTCACACCCCGGCGAGGCACCCCCGCCTCCCGGCGGCCCACGGGTGCGGATTTTCTCGGAGACTTACAACTCCGACGCAATGAACCGTGAGTACGAGAAGATTCGAGCCCAACCTCGTCACCCCGACGACTCCCCCAACACTGAGTACGTTGTCCTCCCGTGCGCCCTGTGGTCCGATGCGACCCTCCTTGCCCTCTTTGGATCGGCCAAGCTATGGCCGATCTACCTATACATCGCGAACATCTCGAAGTACATCCGCGGGATGCCGACCGAGTTCATCGCTCAGCACGTCGCCTACGTGCCTGAGGTCAGTCAATCCCTCTCATTGTACTCATTTGCGCTACACTCACTCAAACTCTCCCAGCTCCCTGACGAACTCCTTGACTACTACCGCCAGGTCTACGCAGCTTCGCCGACCACGGAGACACTTCGCTGGCTGAAAAGCGAACTGATGCAGCGGGTTTGGATCAAGCTTCTGGATGACGACTTCATCAACGCATACCTACACGGCGTTGTGGTGGAATGCGCAGACGGCGTCGTGCGTAGGATGTTTCCTCGATTTTTTACCTACTCGGCGGATTATCCGGAAAAGTATGTGTGTGCTTACCGCCATCGTCATATACTAACATCCCTGTAGAGTCCTTCTCACCGCCATCAAGAACCTCGGGAAATGTCCATGTTCCCGCTGCCTGGTCAAGCTCCGGGATATCCGCGCCTCTAATTCGACGGCGGATGGTGTGCCAAAGCGGATCGACTCGGTCACACTCCGAAGGACACTCAAGCAAACTCGCAAATGGCTGTTCACGCGAGGTTTGGCGCTGACAAGCAAGCGCATCCGCGACGTCCTCGATGCGCGTTCGCTCCACCCAATACAGGTGAGTACCTGGGATCGCCATGTGATCTCCGCCATGACAACAACTGACCATGTGTTTCCTAGAGCGCATTCTCAATACGTCTCGGCGAGGTTGACCCCGACTTCAACGTGTACGATCTGCTGGCCCCAGATCTGATGCACGAATTTGAGCTAGGCGTCTGGAAGAACACCTTCGCCCACCTCATGCGTCTCCTACACTCACAGGGTCCAGCGGCTGTTCAGGAGTTTGACCGCAGGTGATTGCATTCCAACCTTAGACAAGAGTGCGGCTAAACCCAGCACACAGGATGCGCAACATGCCCACATTCGGCCGGGATACGATCCGTCGATTCTTGAAGAACGTGTCACGACAAAATCGGCTCGCAGCTCGAGACTTCGAAGACTTCCTCATCGTGAGCGGATAGATTGTCGCCTATATTGGATGATCACTAATGGGAAATTTACAGGTTGCAATACCCGCGTTCGAAGGGTTGTTGCCTCTCCGTGACGGCGAAACAATCATGGACATGCTCTTTGAGCTCGCGAACTGGCATGCCCTTGCAAAGCTCCGCCTACACACGAGCATCACGCTCGACATCTGGCGGACAGTAACTCGGTATATGTACGCCTCCGTACGCAAGTTCGCGCGTACGACCTGCGAGCGCCATGTCACGCGGGAGCTCCCGCAGGAGACGCTTGCGCGTGCGCGTCGCGCAAAGTCTGCGCGGAAGTCAACGAAGGGTCCACGTGTCGCTCCTCCTCGTAATGCTGGGCCGAAGATCATCAAGTACAACACCTGGAACACCTTCAAGTACCATGCGCTAGGCCACCAACCCAGCTACGTCGAACGCTCAGGAACAAACGACAACTTCAATTCACAAGTGGTGAGTACGACTGATCTTCGAGTAGTCACCATGCTGATAGAGACACACAGGGGGAGCTTGAACACCGACACGCCAAGCGCGTATATGCACGAACGAACAAGCAAGAGTTTGAAAAACAAATCGCCAATCATCAGCGCAGGCAGGCACTCATTCGAGGGATTCGTGCTGACATCGACGACGCCGCGCCTCCTGTTGACTCCCACCGATCTCGCGAACAGCAGCCAAAGCGCGCAGCCGTCCGCACTTCCCACCGATCTCGCGAACAGCAGCCACGGCGCGCGCGCGCGAAGGCACTACCTCCCTTGAAACCACCCTCAGCGGACGACTTGGCGATGCGCTATAACATGGGCGAATCACAACGTAACCCTATGATCATATACGACTGGATGGCCGCCCACGCAGACGACCCAGCACTTGATGTATGTATGCCCATCTGTTGAAGCTTGTAGCATGCACTGATACGTCACTCTCTCAGGACTTCCTGCCGTCGCTTCGTCGCCATCTGCTCTCGCGGGTCACAGGGAAGGATGAACACTCCCTGCCGGAATCATGGCTGGACTCCTTCGACATCAAAGACGACCGCATCTACTCGCACAAGATTATTCGCTTCAACTACCCCACCTACGATATGCGGCGTTCACAAGACTCGGTCAATCCGCGTACTCATGCCGACATCATGTTGCTAGCCCAGGACGACCCCACGGATGACCATCCGTATTGGTATGCCCGCGTAGTAGGGGTATACCATGCGGCGGTACGCTACACAGGGCCTCAGTCAAAGACTCGCGAGTGGCGGCGCGTCGACTTCCTTTGGGTGCGGTGGTACAAGCGCGACGCCACTTACCGCGCAGGCTTTCAGCATCGACGCCTCCCGCGACTGGAGTTCGTAGGCGCGGACGACCCCGACATCAACGCGTTCGGGTTTGTGGATCCGGCCGACGTCCTGCGCAGTGCATATATCCTCCCCTGCTTCAACTCTGGTACAACAATCGACTACCTACCCTCTGACTCCGTTGCACGCCAGGACACGGAGGACGAAGATTACATTTTCTACTACGTTTGCATGTGAGCCCGCGCCGCCCTCATGCGTCGTCCTGCGTTATTGTTTATTGACATAGATATTTTACAGCTTCGTGGACCGTGATATATACATGCGTCACCTGGGAGGGGGCGTCGGACACAACGGCGTGGGCGTGTCCGTCAACGAGTCGCTGCAACACGGCACCCGCGTCGAGCGGCCCTCTGCCTCGCGGCGTCGTAGACCAGGGGAACCTGACTCGGACGAGACATCTCCCGAGCCCTCGAGCGACGACAATACTCCCGAGGAGAGCGCAGATGCAGATCACAAGTCCGCCCAGAGCAGCGGCGAGTCCGCGCTGGGCTCAGACGATGCCGCGGGCGAGGAGGGCATTGGCGACGAGGACGCTTTCGACTTGGAGGCCTATGACGAGTACGCCGACTGGATCCGTGGGCAGGGTGCCGAGCCGGATCACGGCTACCGCGAATACTCGGACGCGGGCCTCGAGGATGCGGTGAATTCGGGCGCAGAGGATGCGGACCCTCAGGATATGGATGTGGATGCAGAAGCTGACACAGAGGAGGGCTTTGATTGTTCAAGTAACGACTACGACTCGGATGACTCCGCGTACGGGTTCGAGGATCCTACGGCCTGGTACCCACGTCTATGAGATATACACATCCTCCTTACTACGATGCTGGCTGTGCCCCACTGGCACTATGACTCCGTGAATGCGTTGTTCGCCATGCCTGTTAAATATTGATTATTCCCTGAGGTTGTATGCTACATTATACTACCGTCCCCAGCCTCATCCTGGCCCGCCTGTCGCGACGCGCCCCAAGCTGCTGAATATGATAGCGCTTAACCCAGAACGCCAGAACGCTACAACTGGCTACCAGCGCCTATCTATGCGGTCCGCTGGCGTCAGTGTACTGTCGGCCTCGTAAACTCCTATCCTCTACTACCGTCTAGTCCCCCGTTTGCTGATGTAGACTGCCTCAGTCTCATCGATATCTCTTGCGGTCCCATTAATCATCCTCTCGTCATGAGCTCGCCCGCTGAAGACGCGCAAAGCGTCGGCATCCCATCCATTGCGGATCCATCTGTACCGCTCGTCGACTCTTATACCTACCACTCGCCTACACCGTCCGCTGCGGGGCCATATATCCTGGGCGTGGACGAAGCTGGTCGAGGCCCGGTGCTGGGCCCTCTTGTGTACGGCGTCGCGTACTGCCCAGTCGCGTACAAGGAGGACCTCGAGAAACTTGGGTTCGCAGGTGCGTACATACCGCTCTCGCAGGACTTGTAGGCCACGGTGACTTACTAGGTGGTATGCTGCAGACTCTAAGACCCTCACGGCGCAAATACGCTCGTCGCTGCTTGAAACGTTGGGCTCGGACCCAGCCAACCTCGGGTGGTCTGTTCGTGTCCTTAGGTGGGTCTCGCGCCTCCTCAGAGAATCGCGCCGCCTGGTGTCTGACAGGACTTGCAAAGTCCGAAGGCGATATCTGCAGGCATGCTGCGCCGCCCCCCATGCAACCTCAACCAGCAGTCGCAAGACGCGACCGTGCTCCTCATCCGCGAAGTCCTCGCGCGCGGGCTCCAGCTCTCCGAGGTGCGTCCCCTCCCCTCTCCACCCATCTCGCCCCACACCCACACCCCTTCCCTGACGGCCCGCAGGTGTACGTCGACGCGCTGGGCAAGACGGGCCCGTACGAGGCGTACCTCTCCGCGCTCTTCCCGGACATCAGCTTCACGGTCGCGGCAAAGGCGGACCAGAAGTACAAGATCGTCGGCGCGGCGAGCGTCGCCGCCAAGGTCACGCGCGACGCGTGGATCGAGGGTTGGGTGTACGAGGAGCGCTGCGCGGGCCTCACGTCCAAGTACTTCGCGCCGGAGAAGGTGGACCAGGGGAAGTGGGTGGAGGAGATGGGCAGCGGGTACCCGTCAGGTGCGTGTGTCTCAGTTGGGTGGGGGGCGGCAGGCTGACTGGGGGTGGGTGTGGTAGACCCGAAGACGCAGGCGTGGATCAAGCAGTCGCTGGAGCCTACGTTCGGGTACCCCTCGCTCGCGCGGTTCTCGTGGGCGACGATCAAGGTCGTATTGGAAAAGGACGCACATCCAGTGGAATGGTCGGTCTTTCTCTCCAACTGTGCACACACTTGGCTCATAGGTCTTCAGGACGGATGATGGTCAGGCAAGTCTGATGAAGGCGTTCGAGAGCGCAACGGGGCGCGACAAGGACCGCTGTGCGGTCACGAAGGACCTCGGGCTCAGAAGCGTGGGTACGCTCTGAGCTGAACTGTCTCGAGCTCGACGAGCTCGTATTCTCGCGATATACCCATATTACAAGCTATCGTTGGACCGTCCGTGTAGTGTACATGTAACTTATTTACTGTGTATCTCTAGCGACCCCTCGCATATGATGGCCGGGAGTAGATCAAGAGCGAGATAACCTGAAGGAGCGTAGAGACGAGAGGCCGACGCATGAGGTGCATGTATAGCAACGTCAAGGGCGATCACCGCCTCTTGGGCGGGGGCGAGTCCGTCGCCTCCCCTGCCGCCTTCCTCTTCGTGCCCAGCCCGAACGCCACCCGCAACCTCTCCGATGGGACAGGCGTAGACTCCTTCGGCGTGTCGGACTCCACCACGGATGCGATGCGGGAGAACCCAGGGCGCGGCGCGGGCGAGCCGTTGCTCGTCGACCCCGCAGGGCTGCCGTTGTTGAGCACGGGCGCGGGCAGCGTCATGAAGCCCGTGGAGTCGAGCTGCGGCGTCGCGCCCTTGTCTGATTTCTTCTTTTCTTTCTTCTTCTCCGTCTTGCCCTTCGTGAGTGGCTGGCTGTCGAGGAAGTCTCCGAATTGCGGGACAGCACTGCAACGATGTCCATATCAGTATACCTGCTATGGCAGTGGAAAGTGAAGCGGAGGTACTGACCCTCTGTTCCCAACGGAGAGCACAAAGTGCGCCTGGCCGGTCTTCTCCTGGCGCTTCTGGAACGCCTGGTTCATGCTGAGCGGCGTGTCGCCGCTCGCCATCGCCTCCTTCTTGCGCTCCTCCGCGATCTTCTTCAGGCGCTTCTCCGTCTTCGCCTTGCCGGAGCCCTTCCCGTGGAACTTGTGCGAGAGCGCCTTCCACGCCTCCTTCGGCGTGAGCTCGCGCCCGAACTCGTCGTGGTACACGATGTTCACGTCCGGCTTGTAGTCGCGGAACGCCTCGAGCATCTGCCGCGCCTCCTGCTGCTCGCGCACCCGGTTCTCGTACTCGCGCGTCGCCTGATCCTTGTTCCCCCCGCGCTTCGCCGTGCGCTCCAGCTCGCGCTGCGCCTGGATCCGCCGGTACTCCGCCAGCCACACGTCGCGCTGCAGCTGCGTGCGCTCGCGCTCGCGCAGGTCCGCGTTCGGCTGCGCGAGCACGCCCTGCTGCCGCAGGATGGTGAGCGTCGCGGCCATGCCGGCCCCGAACGTCTGCTCGGAGGCGGTGCCCACGGGCTCGCCCGACTCTTGCGCGACCCTCTCGGCTGCCTCCGTCTCGCGGATAGCGTTCTCGATGGCGTTCAGGATTGCCTCCTCGTCTTCTTCCTCTTTGACGACAACCTCGCCGGCCTCGATTTCCTCCATCGGGTCGTCGACCACTTCGGCTTTCGATGGTCCTGCGGATGCTTGCCGCGAAGGTTCTTGTGATACGGCACGTTTCAACGATGCCTCTGCAGGCTCCCTCTTGACAGGAGTGGGGTCGTAGGTGATGGCGCGGACGAACTCGGAGGTATCGTCGATGGTCAAGCCGCCCTCGTCTTCTTGCAGGTCGTCGACGTCGATCACCTCCTTAGCCAGAGAGCTCTCGCGTTCCGCGGCAACTACACCAATGCGTCGTAAGTGAGTTGCCTACACGAGCATGCAGGAACACGCACTCTTCGCTGCGATTTCCTCTGGCGACAACTTCTTCGGTCTCTGGAGCTTCGCGCGCCGTGAACGCGCCAGAGCGGCTTGAAGCTCGTCGTCATCTACGAAATTGGCGTCGAGATTACGCTGTCGAGGGACAATCGGCTTCTCGTCTACCTGCATCTGGTCTTCACCGTTTGCGGGAGCGATGTCGGACTCTTCTACGACCGCACGTCGCGTCGACCGTTTCTTCTTCGTCTATACAAGTGTGATATCAGAGCATATACAAGCGTACGAAAAGTAAACATGCCTTACCTTAGGTTTCTTGAAACCGACATCTCCTGGTTGGAGGTAGTCCGCAGATTCGATGTTCTCTGAGTTCCGGGAGCGTAAGTCGAGAGAGTGCCAAGGCGGCATGTATGACGTACTGGCATAGTCTATCGACAGCATTGTCTTATTCACAGACATCGAGGTTGGCTCGTCCCTCTTGTCCTTCTTCTCGCGCATTACTGCCGAAGAGCTGCCGAGGCGGAAGTCCTGGATATGTAAGTAAGTTGTCCGTCACATTGCCTCAAACGGTCTGTCAAAACTCACGCTTTCCTTCGATCCTTCGAGGAACTCGTCATACTTGGCGAGAACAGCACGCTTCATACCAGCTTGACCGGGGGCGAATTCCTCATCGTCATAGCCAGTATAATCTCGCCGCTTGATCTTCAGCTCCTTGTTCTTCTCTTCTTTCTCTTGTTCTGCCATCTCCACATTCTGGAGCTCGTCCTCTGAAAAGGCACATGAACGACGAGTCATATTGAGACTGGAGGGAACGCACCTTCGTTATCGAGAACGCGACTATCCTTCAACGTAAGGATACGGGCCTCTCCCTCCTCCAAACCATCGAAGTCGTGGCTAACTTTCAGACCCGCGAGGTCCTCTGTCGATCGGATGCATTAGCAGTTAATACGCGACAATGGGAAGGCGGGTGACGCACTCTCGCCGTACTCGTCCTGGAACTGCTTGTCCATGTCCTCAAGCTCCTCCTGCCGCTTTTTGGCCAGCTCCTTTTCCCGCTTTTTACTCTTCTTGATCCATTTCAGGGTATCGTCTACATCCGCGTCGACGTCACCGAGGGTCGAACCCTTGAGCTTTGCATTGAGTTCCCGCCTGTTTCTTACCCTATAAGAAGCGACATGTAAGATGTGGTGCTCTTGACATCGGCATGCGGCCTAAGCTGGCCAGGGGAGGTAGAAGCGACTGCAACGGGGTCATCATGAAGAGCAGTACTCACTTCGCTAAGCGGTCCTGGACAGCCCTATGGACAGGTGATACACATCAGCCTAAGATGAACGGTGGAACCTTGGGCCTGCTTACTTTGACTCCTTCGCCTTGACCTCCGCCTCACGCTTCTTCGCGTAGTTGTCCTCAGCCTCCTTCTCCTTGTCGTTGGCCGGGGTACTGTCGTCAGTCAGAGGCTTGAGACCCAGAGAGATACGGATCTTGTTGGTCTCCTCCAGACTGATGCTCTCTTCCATAGACATGATGGGGAGGCTGCAGGCGATATGAGAAGCAGGTAGTGGTGGCCGTCGTGGACGGTGGTGGACAAGAGCAAGCAGCGCGGCAACAACAGTCCCAAACAGGCGCCCTCTTCGATCTCGGAGGTCCTGAGCCAATCACCGTCCAGAACCACTAAATTCATGTCTTCTCGCACCCACACCGGCCCCTCGCTCCCCCAGTCCCTCCTCGAGGAGCTCAACGGAGAAAGCAGTGAGTAATGCTTGTGTAGTTTGCAAGTGAACGCGTGAATCAACTTTTTGCTCTTACAGGCTCTGCGCATAAGCATGGTAAGCGCAAGGGAGGGCGGCAGCTTCCTCGTAAAGAGGCCCGCAAGCTAGAGAGGGAATCCCGGAAACAGCGCAAAGCTGATCATTTCTCCGCTGCACATACCGCGAAGCCTCAGACGAATGGGAAGCGACGTGCAGACACGGACCATGCGGAATCTCCTCAGCGGAAGAAGCCCAAGGTAGAGGTTGCCCAGCCGGCTACTGCTCGCCCTACACCATCGGCCGCGCCTCAAAAGGACGCACGGAAGGAAATGAACGGTGCGGACAAAACAAAGAAGGCGAAGCCAAAAACTGCCCTCGAAAAGCTGGCTGAGCGGTCGGAAGTGCCCAGGGGGACCAAAGCAAAAGCGAAGGTGCTCCCGGCACCTATACTTCGGGACTCCCGAGATGAGGAGGATGACGCCTACATCGCCTACCTCGAAAAGAAGTTGGGATGGACCAAAGGTGGCAAGCGTACTACGAAGTATGGCAAAGGAGAGGAGGAAGACGGCCTTGATGGTATGCCATTCCCTTAGGTTTGCGTCTAAGCAGCAGCTTATACGGCGCCTCTAGATCTACTGAAAGACCTTGATACATTCGATGCCACGGATGATATCGATGGAGAGGCATCAGAGGGAGACGATGATGAGGGGTCGGAAGACGAGGATGAGGACATGGGCGACGAGGAGGAGAGCCTGCAAGAGGTCGACAAAGCAGAAGACGAAGAGTGGCACGGGTTTGGCGGCGCAGATGACGACGAGGAAGACGGAAGTAAACCCTACGAAGAGGTCACATCGGACGCCGTGGTCCCCGCTGCACCGTCAGGTAAGTCTCCTCTGAAATATCCTGCAAGTTAAAGTCTGTTTGAGCTCTAACTATTCCTCTCACTCAGGCTCTAAATACGTCCCTCCTCATCTTCGCAAGCGTGCGGAGGCAGAAAGCGGGCAACCCTCAGAAGCTCAATTGAAGTTGACAAAGCAGCTGAAGGGTCTCCTCAATCGGTGAGCACATTCCCCAAATTCTACATAGCCTTCGAGCTTACTTTCTGTCACAGTATGAGCGAACAAAACATGGCCTCGATTGTCGAAGGTGTCGAAGAGATTTATCGTAATAACCGGCGGCATGGTACGCTTTCGCGCTACCTCTGCACACAATCAATATTTGACGGCTTGTACAGACGTTACGGAGACACTGACAAAACTCATCGTTGACGGAATTTCTTCCCATTCGATGCACTTGGACCAGTACGTGGTCCTGCATGCAGCATTTGTTTCTGCTTTGCATAAGCTGGTCGGGATCGAATTCGGTGAGCACGCGTGCAGTCGATCACAATACACAGTATAAGTACTGACTTATCATTCTCCCTAGCGGCCTTTTTTGTGCAACATGTGGTGGCGGAGTACGACAAACACTACGCAGACTTGGATGACCCGAGCAACGTCAAGGCGCTAAGTACAGAAGATGAGCCGATCGGAAAGGAGTGCTCCAATTTAGTCGTCCTGCTGTCCGAGCTGTACAACTTCCAAGTCATTTCCTCGGTGCTCATGTACGACGTCATCCGCGCCCTACTCGCCGGCGACTTAACAGAGTTCAAGGTCGAGCTACTGCTCAAGGTCGCGCGAAGTCAGTGCAAACGTTTCATTTGATGCGCCTGAGAGCTGACCTTGTCTCGCAGACTCTGGACAGCAGCTCAGGCAGGACGATCCGACGGCACTGAAGAGCATCATCCAGGTCGTCCACACTAAGCTGCCTCCGGATGCGAGTGCACTCAGCTCTCGCACGCGCTTCATGATCGAGACCCTCAGCAATCTGAAGAACAACAAGGTCAAGAAAGCTGCTGGCCAGAGCGCAGGCAATGAAGCGGTCGACAGGATGAAGAAGTTCTTATCCGGCTTGAGCAAGAAACGCCAAGGTCGGTGCTCGCCCCGCGCGAATTGATAAGAGGAAGACTGACGATGTAACGACAGTGATGTCGCACGAGCCCCTCAGAGTATCGTTAAAAGACCTTCGGTCAGCAGATTCCAAGGGCAAGTGGTGGCTTGTCGGCGCTGCGTGGGGAGGAGACCCGCTCGTGGATCGTCAACAACAGGAAGCCCAATTTCAGACAACGAATACCTCTGCACCTCCGGACACGGTCAGCGAGAACACCTTGCTCAAGCTTGCTAAAAAGCAAGGGATGAACACCGACATTCGTCGAAGCATTTTCGTCGTGCTTATGAGCAGTGACGTGCGTCGCTAATGGAGCTTGATAGTAACGCTTGTGCTCATACGCCCTTCGTCAGGACTACGTGGACGCTTGCGAACGACTATCACAGCTCAAGTTGACCGAGGTGCAGCAACGCGAGATCATCCGCGTCATCCTCCACTGCTGCGGCAACGTACGTTCACCCATGCGCATGTCCATTGCAACAGCTCACCCCCTTCGCCCAACAGGAGAAGCAGTACAACCCATACTACGCCTTCGTCATCCAGCAGCTCTGCCGCCTCTCGCACTCGCACAAGATCACGCTCCAGTTCTGCCTCTGGGACTTCCTCCGGGACATGGGCGAGACGACCGTCGGCGGCGCGGAGATCCTCAAGAACCTCAGCGAGGACGACCGCGCGGGCTTCAACGTGAAGAGCATCTCGCCTTCGCGCATGCGCAACGTCGCACGCGCGTATGGCTGGTGGCTCGCCAAGGACTGCTGCACGCTCGCCGTCCTCAAACCCGTCGACTTCACCGTCCTCAAGCCGCAGTCGCAGACGTTCCTGCGCGAGTTGTTCGTGCACACGCTTGCGAACACGCAGCTTGCGACGCCGCTGCTCGCTGAGGGGCGCACGGAGGATCTGCCGACGACGCGGAATAGGGGTCCATTGGAAGAGGTGTTCCTGCGGGGCTCGAAGATCCAGGCGGTCGCGCTGGGGTTGGTGTACTTCCTCCAGACGGCGTTCAAGGGCGAGGAGGGCTTCTTGAGGTGGGCTAGCCAGGTCGCACTAGACACGCTCAGGACGGGCATGGAGCTCGTTCCTGCGTTCTGATCATATCATTTCGCGCTGTGTTCCCGCGAGTTATAGAACTTGTCAGCGGAGGCATGTTTTGTTACACTGCTAGTGACAATCATAGCTTGCGGAAAGCAACACTGGAGTACACATTACCACTGTGGCCCCCGAACGAGAACGTCGGCCATGCTATCCTGGAGCTAGTGCATCATGATCAACGGCCTGCCAACTGAGAACTGGATGGATGGCTTACTGATACTCCAGCCCAGTCTCGCTGTTTGCGAACTTCACTTTGAGCTCGGCTTCCGTGAAATTACACGCTAAAACCCGTGGTCAGCGACAGAGAGACGCGTGTACCGCGAAGAACTCACAGGTAATGAGGAAGAATCCTCCAGGCTTGACCACTCGCCCTATCCGTGCTGGGTATCCGTCCGCAGGGGCCTTGCCCGCCTCGTCCTTCTCCGCGAGCGCGATCGCGTCGAAGGTCCCCTTGTCGAGAACGAAATCCCAAACAGCGACGTCCGAGTCCGAGTCGGCCGCCATTCCCGCCAGGCGAGCAACCTCGTCGTGCAGGAAATCACACGTAGCGAAGGTGATCTTGTCTGCACCCCGGGAACCTCCAGCCACCTCTTCTTCCTCTGCGTCTTCAGCGGACGGTTGTACGGCTCTCGCCTTCGCGATGGCCTGAGCAAGATTGACCGCGTCCGCGCTGTAGTCGACGCCGCAAATTTTGTGGGGCGCATAGCCCGCGTCACAGAGCGCGAAGAGCAGGTTACCGTTTCCTGCGCCGACCTCGAGGATGTACGGTGCAGGATCCGTCGGGACGTTCTCGAGCGCCCAGTCCACCATCTTCTCTACGCTATCTTCGCCAAACCTAGATGAGCATGGAGCGCGAAGACACCATGCGATCAGTAAGCCGGAGCGGGGGCGCAGCGTGATGTGCGCAAGGATGGTACTGACCAAACTTCTCCCTCATCGCCAATGTCTGCGAAGTTCGCGAGTTCGGACGAGTAGACTTCATCCCAGCTGTGTTGCGGATCGAGTTGGGAGAGTTCGCCTACGGGACGTTTCGCGACTCACTGTTGTTTTGTCCCAAGCTTCGAAGGAGGGAGTTCGGTGGAGGACATCGCGGCAGGTGATAAGGAAAAATGGCTTAGTCAGCAGGCGAAGGGAGGTCTGTACGCGCAAAGCTGGTGGGAGACGAAGCTTAACGTGCAGAGGAATGGGAAAGCACGAACAACACGCATAAAAAAGCGCACTGTACCATAGGACGACGGCTTACCCGTCGCGAAAGGTGTGGTGTCTGGTGTAGCGTAATAGTCTTGCACGCGGAACCGGAGTTGGTGTGTTGGAGGAACGGTGCTGGTATTATGGGAAGGCAATATACATCATTAAGCATGGATACATCGTAAATGGAACGGATGCGACTGGAGGAACTGAGGTCCGGCTGAGAATTAGGCAAGTAATTACGCAGGCAGGAGAGCGAAACGCACCAGACAAGACTCGACGAACTCGATCACCTCGCCTTCCCCTCGGACTTGTCTAGTAGGTCCTTAGCCTCATTAATTTTGCTGGCAATATACGGCGAACCGCCACGGTCTGGGTGGTTCGCGAGCATGATATGCCGATGCGCGTCCTTGAGCTGTTTCCTCAGCTGCGGACCGTCTCTGACGACGTAGATATGTCATAAGTGTCTGTAAAGCACATAGAACACTGTTGGCTCACTTAAGTCCTAGGATAGCGATGGCTTCCTTGCGGTCCATCTTTGCCTTGAAGCCACCCTTGACCCACTGCTCCGCGGCGTTCTTTCCACCCAGCATGCCCCGGCGCATGAGAGACCGACCCGCGATCGCAGCGGCAATGGCGCCGAAACCGATGAGAACAGGCGTAGCCATAGTGAGGAATTGAGAGACAGAGGGAGGATTGCGGAGGGCGAGTGAGGGAACTTTCGCAAGCAGCAGCGAGTGCAGCAGGCGCGCTCTCGTCAGCGGGGAGCCGCGAAGCGCCCGGAAGGCGATCGGCGCGCTGCATCTGCAGCGTCCACTGCCGCTTCGCCTTGTACTCCTCGATCCGACTCTAGATCTGCGTTTGTGGTGTTTGCGACTCGCTTCAGCGTGAAATGCTCATTTGTGGTTGTGCTGCGTCTTCCACGGCCAGATGACTCGGTCTGTGTGGTTTGTCTCGTCGAAGAAAACACGCGCTGCAGCAGACATTGCTGCGGCAGGCCCGGTATGTTGCTCCGTGAACTCGTGCGCAATCGCTGGGATCGTATAAGTAGCCTGGGAGCGGCGAAAGCGCGACTTGCCCGCTTTGTGGCCCAGGATGTCGCTTCTTGTGGCTTCTTGTCAACACGCCGCTCACGCGTTGTCTCTCACTTCGCATTGTTCTCCCCAGCCCTCTCCCTCGAGACTACCCTCGTCTCCGACTTACTCTCTGCAGACCCCTTCCTCCACCATGGCACCTAAGACCCGCACCATCTACCAGAACCTCATCGATGACGACCATCCGCCGATCCTAGTCGACGATGAGATCCTAGAGTCTAAGCTCACCAAGGAGCTATTCGACACCTTCTTCGAGGGCTCGCCCTCCCTTCGCCGCGTCGGCCTCGCGCCGATCTTCTCAGAGAGTGGCACACTCTGCCGGCTCGCGCTCGCGGTACGCACCAAGGCCATCATCATCCAGTTCCATGCCAAGGGCAAGGGTGCGGCCGCGTACAAAGGCCGTGGGGTCCTCTCATCTGAAGTTCTCTGCAACCCGGACGTCATGCTGCTCGCGTTCGACTTCAACAAACTCGCGATGGCTCTCTTTGCCGAACTGGGCCTGCGCGTCCGCAACGGCGTGGACATTCAGTCCGCTTGTGGGACAGACCGCGAGCCACTCGCGACGATCAAGTTCGCCGTCGGGGACGATGTTTCAGTCATGGAGGAGAACGTCCTGGCAACCTTCGAGAGCTCGACGCTGGACACGAAGCACATGAACACCTTCGCACTCCAAGCCTGGGTTGCCCAGTGTCTCCCAGACTACCCCAGCATGGAGGATCTATTCCAAGGTGCACACACGATCAACACTGAAGCTATGTCGCAAATGGTGCGTCGTCATCGGTTGAATGTATGCCTCACGATCTAATCAAGGCATATCTGAATCTCCAGCAACTTCGCCTTTTCGCCCAACTCGAGCATGGAGAGAACCGTCTCGCCCTCAATGCCCCCACCGCCACCATGCATGAGTACTCCGCCGTCAACACCCGGCACAACATCGCTCACCTCAGAGCTGACCGCTTCCAGAACCGCTTCATGAAGAATGAGGTGAGCTTCCAAGCATCATCACACATACACACGCTGACATGTGTCTGTGCAGAGGACCCAAAAGGTCACTGTACACGATCATCAGACTGGACTCAACATCAGCATCGACGCCAACGTCAACCAGATTGATGGGCGCAACACCTCACTTAAGACAAAGATCAACCTCGATGGCAGGACAATCACCTCCGTTACCACCCAGGGGCGCGATGGGCCGACCAGAGCTGACATGGAGCGGCAGTCGACGATGCTGCAAGCCTTACAGGGCAAGGTCAACCTCTTCGACAACCCCTTCCTTCAGCATATGCTCCAGCCCTCCGACGACTTCGCCTGGCCTGAGACTTTCCCTACCTCTGACACCATCCCGCCCATTGTGTCTCTCCGTCCTCTCAATGACTCCCAGCAGCTTGCTGTGGAGGCTATGCTTTCCAATACCGATGACACCCGTACCACCATCATCCAGGGTCCCCCTGGAACAGGTATGTATGTCTGTCTCTCCCATGTTCTAGCTGATCTGACACATGTGCAACAGGCAAGACCACCGTCATAGCAGCCTTCGTTACATCAGCGGTTTCCGCTGGGGTGACTGGCATATGGCTGGTAGCGCAATCCAACATCGCTGTCAAGAACATTGCCGAGAAACTCGCTGATGTCGGCTTCGATAACTGGAGGCTCCTAGTGTCCAATGACTTTCATGTTGGCTGGTATGTACACTGTATACTTATCTTCTATATGTTCTAATCACTTTGCAGGCATGAGCACCTCTATGAGAGTATTGTCAAGAACATCATCTCTTCTGGTGAATTCAAGAGGGCACGCCGTCGGCCTCCCAGGGTCCCTGTATTTCTCTGCACTCTTTCCATGCTCTCCCACCCACTTTTGCACATCTTCACTGGAGTCAACCCAATCAAGATAGTTGTGGTTGATGAAGCCAGTCAGATCACCCTTGGCAACTATGTCGCACCCCTGCAGAACTATCCCTCCATTCATAAACTGTGCATGATTGGGGATGACAAGCAATGTGAGTGTTCTTTATTCCTGCCCATCCTTATGCTCATCCATCTGTCAGTGCCTCCCTATGGAGCAGAAGACAGCGAGTACATGCAGAGTGTCTTTGAGATTGAGCACCTGCGTTCCACAGTCCTTTTCCTCAGCATCCAGTGTAAGTCCCTGTCTGCTCTCCCATGCACCTGCTGACAGTTTGGCCCAGACCGCATGCCTCCCTTGATTGGAGATGTTGTCTCTGAAGTTGTCTACGACAGTCAGCTCCAGTCCAACCCTGAACACCCTGTTCCCTATGAAACCCCTTCCTGCTGGTTTGTCCATGTTGATGAATCTGAGGAGAAGAGACATGAGACCAGCTGGCATGTGAGTACTCCCTCATCATGTGTCTGTGACCTAGCTGACCATCTGGCTCAGAACCCTGCAGAGAGAGCTACAGCACTTAAAATTGCTGAGAAGCTCCAGGCTGAGGGTAAGGAGTACTGCATCATCACACCCTATGATGCCCAGCGCAGCTTCCTCGAGGAGGAGATGAAAGCCTCTGGCCTTGTCTGGCAGGACAAGTGCTTCAATGTGGACTCCTTCCAAGGTGCACAAGGGTATCTTGATTTCCTCATCCTTCTTTGCTGAACACCCATACAGGAAATGAGAAGGACTTCATCATTGTGTCCTTGGTGCGCTCCAAGGGCCTTGGTTTCCTCTCTGACTACCGCCGCACCAATGTCATGCTCACTCGCTGCAAGCGTGGCATGTACATCATCACCTCCTGGGACTTTGTCTGGAAGAGGGCAGCTGACACCCTGGTTGGGCGCATGGCAGCTAAGTGGGGAGACTCAGTCTGGGTCAACCCTGCTCACATCACAGTGGAGGAGGCCTGAGAGGCTCTCTAGTTGACTTGTAATGTACTTGTATGCTTGCTTGGATACCTTGTTGTATGTGTCCCCCAGTGTTCTCAATTTCATTGTGAATTAGCTATTTGAGTAGTGATGTGAATATTACAGTGTCTATAAGTGTGCTTGTAAAGTAGGTATGCATAGTGCCCTCATGTCCTCCAATGCAGTCACAATTGCCATCTTGAACCTCTGTGTGCTCGTCTTCGAACAGGAGTGCTTAGACTCAATACCAAACCTAATGAGGTCCGGTGCAGGCATATCTACCCGCCCACACATAAGTACAACCTCAGATGCGCAAACACGATGTACTCACAGTTGATCCCATACCCATCCTCGTATGAAGCCCCAAACCTGCATCCCAATCCACAGGTGTCAGCAATACCACCCTCGGTCACGCCAGAGAGTGCACGCACCCGGTCCCACGGAACTGGTACCCCGCACTGAGGCCGCTCGTGCTCAGCTTCCACTCCTGGCTCCGCGCGAAGAGCTCATCCTCGAAGAGCGCATGGCGCTCGCCCGCATCCGCGCGGAGCATGAGCCGCAGCCCGAGCAGATGGCGGTCGATCCCGCGCCCAGTCGCCGCCTCGCGCGTCAGCTGCGAGTGCGTCTGCAGCGCGCGCTGGAGGAGTGCGAAGCGCGTGTCGGTCTGTGATATCGCGAGCGGCAAGGGGGACGGTCAGCGAAGAAACCGACGACGAGGGAAGTGAGACGCGGAGGGACTCACGGAGGTAGATGGATCGGCCATGGCGAGGACCCACGCGCGGCTGTCGGTCGAGAGCGTGCGGATTGTCTCGGTGCGGCCGTGCTTGAAGAGCCGCGTGAGCGCGGTCTCGTACGTCGCGGTGAACTCGCCGCGCGTGCGGTACCACGCGAGCTGCAGCGCCATCTGGATGTAGGCGTCGGGCGGCAGACGGGCTGCTTGGCGCGGCAGTTAGCGGAGTGCGGCGGAGGATATAGGTGAGGAGCATGGGTTAGTCGGAGACGCACCTTCTTTGATCCAGTCGACGCCGTACGCGTCGAACACGAGCTCGTCGTTGTCCGAGTTGTCGACGATCGCCTTCGCCCTCCGAGCGGCCTCGACGCACTCGGCCTCGACCTTCGCATCCACGACCCAGTCCAGACGTTCCCAGCCTTCAACGTCTCCCGACTGAGCCAAAACAACGTCGGCGTCGAGAGCGCTGGAGAATGCGGCCTCGTCTACCCCTTGGACGATCGCGTAGTCTGCGATTATGCTCGGCACGAGCGCGTCGACGGGCGAGTGCTCCCCGAGGACGCCCGCGCGCGCGTTCGCCTCGACGATGAGCGTGAACGCCTTGTCGTACCACCTGTTGTGCCCTGGCCGATCGCTGTGGCCGGAGCGGATGTTGTGCAGGTGTGCGGTGAGGTCTGGGTCGGACGTGCGCTGCGACTCCGGAAGGTCGTAGGCGTAATTGTCTAGGCTGACAGCGATGGCGCTGTTCGTGATGGTGGTAAATATAGCACGGTTGGAAGGTGAGAGGGATAAGAGGTGCGCGAGGTTCTACGACGCGTTCATGGTCATTATGTGCAAAGGGGATGGAACTACGGTCAAAGACGCACATCTGCCCAGCGATCCCGATCGTCTGTAGTGAGTACACTCAGAGGAACTGCACGCTCCCCTCGTTCATGGCGGCGTTCTACGTCAGAGACTATAGCACGCAGTCGCCTCTCGATTGCCGCAGCCGATAGAGGGTCGCCGTCGGGAGCAATGGCCTCGACCGCATACATCCAGTCGGCGACCATGACGAGTATCTTGTGGCCGTCCGGGTCGGACGCGGTCGGACGCGACGGGAAACGGTCACATTCGCGCTGGGGAATGCGGCAGGTGTTGAACGCCTGAAGGGCCGAGTGGCGGAACCAAAGACCTGGTTCGTGTCAGCGCTGTGGATTCCGAGACGAGCTGCATGTGCGATGCGTGCCTGTTCGCGTCGTGTCCGGATAGAGCTCTTGTCTGTGGGTCTGGTCAGTACTAGGGTGGACTACTCCGTCGCCGGAGGACTGACCTGTCCAGTCGCGTTTTGAAGTCTAGGACGCGATGCGCAAGCCATGCAGCTCGACGGATTTGCCATGGTGCGCAGCGGTCGACTGGGCTTGCAGGGTAACGGACAGAGGTGGGGATGCCATCATCGTCCCCCAAGGCTAACCACCAGTTCGAGTTGACGATGAGCGGAGCTCGCCATTCGTGGTATGCTTTCTTGAGCCATATGCCGTCGTTCAACCAGTTGTTTGGCGAATTTTTGTTGAGTTCTATGACGGCGAGGGTTATACGTTCCAGTAGGCCATAGGCTTGATTGGTTACTGACCTTGCAGCCTCTCTTGACATGTAGGGCCCAGTCCGCGTTCAAAATCCTCCACGAGCTTCACGCGCGCGGCGCAAGCAGTCTTGAAGTCGGTGCCTCCACGTGCTTCATCCTCCAGGAGGATGGGCTCAAGCGACCTCAAGTACTTCTGGAGCGTCGTGTGCATATCAGGTACAGGCAGACGGGGCAATGAAGGAGTAGATGTCCGGGAAGCAGCCCTGGTCTGAGAAGAGAGAACGGGAGCCTGCATGGGAGGCCTGAAAGTGCGACGAGCGAGGAAACGGAGCATCTAGGTTATATGCGCAGAGGGTTGCCAGACATTTTCGAGCGAGGGGACACCAGCCTGCCAGCGTCAGACCGGGCTCTGTCGGATGGTGAGAGGGAGAGAGCGCGGCGTGTTGCGCGACTGCACCGAGCGGCAAAGGAAGCTCAGCGGGCGTCTAGGATCGACGTCACAGAAGGAAAGAGGATCACGTGTAGGCGCGTCACGCGTCGCGCGCGCGTGGCTCGCGTTGCGCGAATTCACGGCGAGCATGGAGCGGCGCGTCCGCTCCAAACCCTCCTTATCCCTCTTCCCGCCACCACCACCGCCCCTCGCGCGCCGCCCGCCTCGGCCTTGTCCGCACTCTCTACGACCCCCACGCTCTCAACGCGCACGAACACGCAAGATACCTCCCCCACACGCCGCCAAGCCGTCCCTCGCGGACATTGACGACCGGCTGCTCCTTCATTGACTTGGCTACCACCCCCAGCCGCCCACTCTTTCATCGCGACGACGCGTAGGTCATACCCACTTTCTACTCATCCCCATGCTCAGCATCAGTCGATCGTGCTCTCAGATATCAATAGTATCGCTAGGCAAGGCCAGCCACCACCGCGCGCGCACGAGGGCACAGCTCCTCGCGCTGATAGAACTCCTCAATCCCGGACGATCACTGCGCTCCAGGCTCCTTGTCTTCATAATATTTCATCTTGCATACGATCAACGCGCTGCCTCTGCCCCGCATCAGCGCATACATCCTCCTACTAATTACCGACAGACAGGCTTCCTTGTCTCCGGTGAGTACATTTCACCGGGTGCGCCCTATGTCCATCAGCTTAACGACAGAACTAACAAACTGCGTCTCACAGATATATTCTCACTGCACCTAGTTCGCGTACCAGCATGACCCGCCCTCCCGCCGAAGTTGCTCGGTGGCTCAAACGCACCTATCCGCGACCGACCGTCGATCCTGTACGCCGGTCCCCTTGTGGAGCTTTTCACACTTCGCTTACTGAGTCGTCCCGTAGGAATGGATCGAGGGATGTTATTCCTGGATTCTGGAAGAGCGAAACCTTGATCCTGCGCGCGACATGCCCGCCATCCTCGAGCTCGTGAACGCCCAACTCCTCGCGTCAGACTTCGCCGACAGTATGGTCCCTGGGACAGGCTTCCCAGCGAACATCATCGGCGCGGAGAAAGCCGTTCTGGAAGGGCCCATTCTCGTAGAGGTCGTCGGCATGATGGAGATTGGCCACAGCGCATACAGTTTGCTACAAACTTACGAGTCACGCGAGGAGTACCGCAAGCAGGCCGCGCTGCGCGAGGCGCGCGAACCACGGGATGGCGAGGAGCGCAAGCCTATGCCGAAGTACCCGCGCTCGATGCTACAGTTCCAGCTCAGCGATGGCTCGGCCATCTTGCCCGCGATCGAGAATAAGCCGTTTCCCGAGTTCGAGTTGGGCGAGACGCCGTTAGGCATTAAGGTCAGTTCAATACCTTTCGATGCTCTTGCTCAACTATATGCACTCGATTATCACCCGCTCATACGCTCGAAGGGTAGATGATCCTCAGGAACGCGTCGATACGTCGCGGCACTGCGCTCCTAAAACCGGACTGCGTCCAGGTCATGGAGGGTACCAAAAACGATGATCGGGATGCACAGCGTGACGCCATCTTTTTCCGTGCACTGAAAGCGAGACTGGGGTAAGCCAGCTACGGTGCCTCTCCGCCAACCAATCGCTCATTACACTGTGCGCAGGGAGGACGTACCGGAACCGGAGCCTGCACCAGACGATCAGCCGGCACCCGCCCAAGACCCTGTAGCTGCCCCGCGTCCCGCACTCCGCGACATCTCACCTGCAGCGCCCGACGCTGACATCGGCCACGCCAACTCTCCACGTCGAGTCGAACGCGAGCACGACGATGACATGGGGCAGCCCCGCCGTCGAAAACGACCCAGCCGCGTCGGTCGCTCTCCCTCCCCAGACCCACCCCCGCGCGACGTAGCGCTGCAGCGTTCGCGGTTCTTCTCTAAGCCAGCAAGTGGTGCGAGTGCGAGCGGCCTGGCCAGCGCCAATGCAGGCGCGGACGAAGACGCAGACGTCGGCAGGGTCCGCGTCAACTCCGGGGACGCAGGCGCAATGCGGAGTCTCGCGCAGGCGATCGGGCTCTCGCCACCCCGCGCACCGCCCGTGAACCTCCCGGAGAGCGACGAGGACGAGAACCCATTGCTGTCGCCCAGCGCGAACGGGAACGGGAAAGGCAAGCAGCGCGCGGAGCTCTCGTTCGGCGAGCCGGGCTCGGAGGACTACGACTTCGAGTTCGACGTGGACGAAAGCTTCCTCGAGCAGGTCGACCGCGCCGCGCAGGAGGCGCTCCTCCGCGGGACAACCGCCACCTCCACAGCCAACGCCACCGCCAACACGACCTTCTCAACTACCGCCACCGCTGTCGCAACCACGACCAACGGCCGCGCGAGCAGCGTCCAGGCGCCGCAGACGCAGACGCGCGTGAAGCCGGAGCCGCGGAGCCAGTCGGCGGCGCGCGCGCTGTTCGCGACTGGGCACCGGCGCGGGGGCTCGGTGGCCGCGGGCCCGGCGTCGTCGAGCAGCGGCGGGGCGGGCGCGGACGCGCCGATGGACGTGATCGACATCAGCGACGATGAGGTCGAGGGGGACAAGGAGAACGTGCCCGTCCCGACGCGGCATGTGCGCAGGCGCGTCGCGCCCGAGCGCGAGCCCCCGCAGGAGGACGTGATCGAGCTCTCGGATTGAGATTCGGGAGGGGGAGGCTGATGAGTGATGAGCGAGTGCTTGAGGTTCCCGCTAGGGCAGCGCGCCCGGGACCGCGCAAGTGGGTGGAGATTCAGTATGGAAGACGGAATATGCATACACGCAGGACGATACCATACGAGATTAATGTAATGTGTTGGGTCGAGTAGCGCGTGCTCCGCTAGGGACGCACGCGCGCTCGCGGTCGTACTTATTATACCACTCTGTTTGTAAGCTTACTGACGCGCTTGGACGAATTGGACAGTTCGAAGCTCATCTAATATCGATAATATGGCAAATACATACAGACGGTCCTCCTGCGCGGTGCTGGAGGTCTCTAATATACACACGGTGTCCACAGAACGGCGCTCACCCGAGGAGCGTCACCTTTGTCTTTTTCTTCTTCTTGGAGTTGGTAGCGAACGTCCGCCAGCTGCCGACGCGCTGTTCGCGGGTCTCTACAATGTCGTCACGTCAGCGAAGTCTTCGACGACAAGGATAGCTCGACAGCCGTGCGGACGGACCTTCCCAGCGCGCCTCCTCCTCGGCCTTGCGCTTCTTGGCATTCACCTCTTCCTCCTTCTTGCGCGCCTCAAGGCCTTCGTTCGCCAAATTCATCTTCACGGCTCTGTTATAATAAGACCATGAGCGCGGTCCCGCGATCGAGCGTATGCAGATGCCCTTACTTCCGTCGTCGGACTTCTTCGTCTATGAGCATCTCCTTGGCTTTCGTGAGGAGCTGCTGTTTCCATGGAGGCGTGAGGCTCTTCAGGCGCGGGTCGTCATCTCGGGTGTTCAGAGGGAGGGTGAGCGCCTTCAGCAGGATCGCTCGCGCTTGGTGGATCACGGCGTCGAGCTCTTCGCGTTTCTGCTTGTCCGATAGCTCCGATTCTGCCTGTCAGGTAATCACAATGTCAACAGTCGCCCAAGACCGCACGTAGGTGGCGCGCAAGGTCGAACGTACGCACCTTCTTGAGAAGATCAAAGGCCTCTGGGGCGCGGGCATGGGATGTCTTGTCAGGATGAATGACTGGTTATCAGACACGCACAAGGTGTGGTCAATATGCATTCACGGGCGAGGGCCGCCGGGGCGGGCGGCAGGGCGGGATGCTCACAGAGCGAGAGCTGCCTGTACTTCTTCTTGATCTCCTCGGGGGTCGCATCCTCGTGGATGTCCAGCATCTCATACGGGCTGTATGCGCGGTCAATATGGCGCGCACACCGCGGGGAGTAAAGAGACGAAACAAGGACGCACTTGAGCTTGAACGCCTTCAGGATACGCTCGACCTCGATCTCGCGCTGGAACGCGGTGGCCTCCCTGCTGAGGAGCCGCTCGATGTCTTCCGTCGCAGCATCTTTCTGAGCGGGCCTGGACGAGCCGGGGGCCGGTGCGGACGACGAGGACGACGCTGCTTCGGACATGACGACTGAGTACGCAAGACGACCGGGGACAGATATTTACAGCGTGTTCGCGTTCTGCGGCACACACGAACGGGGGCGGCGCGCAGAGGCCGGGTGGGGATGATGACGCGGACGGGGCGGGAGTCTGAGACGGGGGAAGGCGACAGAAACTTAGAGCACCCTGAGTGCGCAGTGGGGGTCTATAGCAGAGTTGCGGGCGGGCGCTACCGACGTCTTCTCTCCAGTCCCTCCGCCATGAACCCTCTCTGCGGGGCGTTCTTCCGACCCGCCTGCCGTGCACAGTGCCTCTCTTCCACTGCGCGCACATCTTCGTTCGCTAGCCAGACACATGTGAGCTCGCATAGCTTGTACTTTCTGGAGCGCCCCTGACGCTTTGGCCGTCGTCAGAGAGCTCTGCACGGTCTTGCACGGAGAACACCGGCACGCTCCTTCCGCCAGGACGGTCCACAGTCAAGCTGGACGTCTCGCAGACATGCATCGACTGAAAGTGGCCCGTCGAGTTCGTCGAGCTCGTCCAGTGCTCCTCCGCCTCCACCAGACGGCTCTCGGCCGCAATACAAGAACAGGCAGGAGCTCTATGCGGCCCGGAACCGTAGCCTGCTCATGTACACCAGTGCCGTGGTACGTTCCCCTCTCCATACCCCTCATCCCGCCCCCTTTCATAACGCACCTCCTCCGTGTCCTAGATCATCGCTGGAATTGGCGTGACATACGCGGCGGTCCCGCTCTACCGCATGTTCTGCGCCGCGACCGGCTTCGCGGGCACGCCCAAGGTCGGCATGGGCAAGTTCGAGGCGGAACGCCTCGTGCCTGTGGAGGACGCGAAGCGCATCAAGGTGCATTTCAACGCGGACACGGCGGACGCGCTCCCGTGGTCGTTCACCCCGCAACAGCGCTTCGTGAGCGTGCTCCCCGGGGAGACGAGCCTCGCGTTCTACAAGGCGAAGAACAAGTCCGACAAGGATATTATTGGCATCGCGACGTACAACGTCACGCCCGACCGGGTGCGCCTGCCCATCCCCCGGGAGTGGTTATCATAGCTGACATATCCATGTCCGTGGCGTAGATTGCGCCGTACTTCGCAAAGGTCGAGTGCTTCTGCTTCGAGGAGCAGAAGCTGCTCGCCGGCGAGGAGGTCGACATGCCCTTGCTCTTCTTCATCGATCGCGACGTGCTCGACGACCCCGCATGTCGAAACCTGGACGACGTTGTTTTGTCATACACGTTCTTCCGGTACGCCCCTCAGGTGCAACCCGAAACCGTCCGAGCGCTGACTTATGCTTCCTCAGGGCACGGCGGAACGCGCAGGGCCACCTCGAACCAGACGCTGACGACGATGTCGTGCAAGCCTCTCAGGGCTTTTCGGGGTACGACATCGCCCCAAGGGCAGAGGACCGGAAGAAGAGCGAGGAGAAGCCCTCATCATGATTTTGGTAATATCGTATACTGCCCTAATATCACTCCGCTCTCGGCTCAGCTGTTTTGCATCGTCAAACATGTGTACACCTTGGACACTTGCTGTGTGGCCGGTGCGGAAAGTCGCTCGAGGTCAGTGGCTCACACATGAAGCATGCTTCACTTTTTATTTTTCGAAGGTATGAGGACAAGAGTGAAATGAATTATGAACGGAGACGATACACGTGTGATATATGGGTGCACATCGAGACTAGATGAAAAGGAAGGGACCGTGGTGCCTGTGGGCGAGATGGCGCGAGGGTTGACGGAGTGGGTGGCGGAGCGGATGTGATGGTGGGTATGGGGAGGGTCCAAGAACGCTGGTAGTGCTGGTGCGAGGCTCTTCACTGTCTTAGGGTTACCGATCGGCGAGTCCCAGGGTGGGAAAGCCGGCGACAGACAACGGATGGGGTGGAGCTCCGAGATCGACCAAGTGGAGGCAGAGGCCGTGGAGAGCAGGTTTGGGAAGGGGTGCACCAGAACCAGGGGAAGGAGAGGTTCAGAGTGCCAGGTCCAGAGGGACCTGTGTCCTGGACGGGGAGGGGAACGTCACGGGCAAGCATCGCGTCTTGCCACGCATTCGATTTGTGTTGCATTCATTTGAACGCTGTGTCGCTTATCAATACGTTGCTTGTGAATGCGAGTGACCGTGTGCCAGCACGGGTCGTTGGGGAGAGCACCGGGCTCCCGGGAGGGGAGGGGCGTGGCGTGGCGGGTGTAGAAAGAGGAGGTTAACTTGAAGAGGGAAAGGTCGGCAAGAAGGCGGAGACGGAGGGGGATCGGCACGAGGGAGTGTGCTGAGCTCGAGTATTGTTATCGAGAAAACCACCGGTGTGGACGTTATGGTGTAGAGAGAAAGGTGCGACGGTTTAACGAGTGTGTGATTGAAGTAGATTATAGGCGGAAGCCAGAGGGATGACGAAGCTAGAAGGGTGACGAAGCTAGAGAGGGTGACGAAGCTAGAGGAGGGCAGGAGGACGAGGACACAGAGCAAGGGAAGTGCTGGGGAAATGAGCGGGGATGGTCAGCCTTATATACCGGCTCCCGAGCTGCTCGACACGATCGGACACAACTCTAATTTGTTTAAACCCACTCACGTGCAGCGCTCACGCTCGTTTGTCGCTGTATGTTCAACTTCACTCGTCTTCACAAGTCCTGCCCGATGTGGGCAGGTGCCTACCACTTTCGGACATGCACTAGAGTTCGGTAGCCTCGTGGCGTTCTCTACCAACCTCCAAAGTTTTGCGAACGACTCGCTGTGCGATGTGCATCCGTATTCGCCATGGGCTTTACAAGGGGAAAATATATCCTTTCCTCAGGTGGTAGCTGGCGGTGCGTCCTGACTCGTGACCGCCCGTACCGGAGTTGTGTGTCGTGCGTGATGGTGAGAACTAGTCAAAGAAATCCAATGTAAATCGCCTATGAGATACTGTACTTTTCAGCCGTTGGCTCAACGTAAAATCGGTGGACAATGTCACTTATGACATTTCGACGTCGCCATCGTCGTCGTCGCTTCCTTCGACGTCCTCCCAGCCGCCCTCCTCGTCCCTATCCTCTTCTTCCGGGGACGGCTGTATACCAAGAGCTTCAAGCTTCGCAATAAGCTCCCCGACGTGCTCGAGCAGCGGCTTATCCGGGTGCTCCTGAGTGACATGCAACTGTTGCGACCGTTGTTCAGTACAGTTGTGCCATAATCACGAGTCGACACTGGACAAACCATTTGACATGTCTCCAGACAGTCCCGCGCATCCCGCGCGAGGTCTTCCCATCCAAGCTCGTCGAGCTTTCCCCCGTTCTCCTGCGCCTGCTCGGCCATGAGGAAGAAACACCAGCCCTCCAGGTACCACGCTTCGACCTCCTGATCGTCCTCGGCAATGATCCCTTGCAGGACTAGGAGCGCCGCCGTGTATAGCGAAAGCTCCAAGAAGAGTTTCACGAGTGCGATTCGGCTCGGTATTGGCGGTAATCTTGGGTCGTCTGTGGGTCACTGAGCGGATGACACGGGATGTGAGCAGCGGTGCAACGCACCAAGGTCAAGATCCTTCCACTGGCTCCAAGCTTGCTCCAGGTATGCTTTCGCATCGTCCGGCCGTTGTTGGGACATCCGCACCGAAGCGAAAGCTTGCAGCGCTTCCGTGTTGCCCGGATCTGTTTGCAGCGCCAGGTTGAGCAGGTCCTCGCACGTCTTTTCCGCTGCAGGGTCAAAGCTTTGTGCATCTCAATATTTGCCGTGTCTGAGTAGAGATATTTGAGGGGTATATACCATAGGTCGTATGAAGGATCCATCCATATTTCGACCATCCCGATGATAGCCCGCACGATACTCCGCCTAATTTCAGCGTCGTCGTCGTTCGTAGCGGCAGGATCGACGGCCCGCTCCTTGCCCTTCAGCTGGCTGGACAAAATATCCACCGCCGCCTGGTAGTGCTTCAGCGCGAGATGCGGATCGTCGTCGCTCAGCTGCGCAAGGTACAGATGTGCCGAGGGTGGGGGTGTGAGCGGTGCGCCGGCATGTGGGGGAATGAGGGAGAGGAACGTCTGCCCACGCAAATCCACAATATATCAGTCAGTCCCGGTACGGATACATCCCTTCACTCTTCTACACAGCGCACCTTTTTCGCAGCCTCGAGCTCGCCTGTCTCGAGCTGCGCTACCCCAAACATCTCCTTCGCTTCCACATGCTGCGGCTCGCGCTCGAGCACCCGCCGAGCGAAGCGGGCCGCGAGCTCGTAGTCGCAGCTCACGATCAGCTCCTGCGCCTTCTCGAGGAGCGCAGATATTGGCGGTGCGGTGGCCGGCTCCGCGGTGTGTTCGGTAACCAAAGCTTTTGCTTTGCGTGTTTTTGGTCGTGTGCGTCCCATGTTAGATTGTGTAGAGGGCGGAAGGGCAGGAGGGAAGCAGAAGCAGGAGTAGAAAGAATATTGGGCGCCTAGATGCGAATGTGTGCGGGCGTCTCGATCAAATTGTGGCGACGCGCGACTTGTCTCTTGCCGTCATCTGGGGCTTGTCTGGAACTGTGGTACCGGCCGTTCCGCACACTCGACGCGTTCTCTGTGTAGAATCTCTGGAATATCTTCTCTTTGGCTGTGAGAATGGAAAGCTTTGGTACGAAAGGCAAGGAGAAAGCGACGGACGACGCGCTCTTCCTGGAGCGGCTTGAGATGCTGTTCGAACAAAGCCTAGTAGACATCCGGGCCTTTGCTGAACGCGAATGCCGGGCATTCGATGAGGTATGTGGAATCAGACGGAGACTATAGGCGTCCTGAGGACCTGGTTTTGGGGTAGATCAGGAAACGCATAGCAGAGTTGCACTCGAGGTACCTCTTCGAACCCTCCAATGTGGCGACGTCGACCGTGAATAAGAAGGAACTCAGTGCGTAGTTCTATAATACTACACGTGCGCAACTGAACTTCAAACTTCAAACACATACAGCTAGGGGTGTGCTTCTCAACGTATCGCAGCAAATGGAGTCACTGGAGACACTCGCCGGTCTGCACTCGTTCTTTCTCGTGGTTGATCCCACCGACCAAGCAGACGAGGGGTTCCTCGGCGGCACCCTTTGTGGACGCGAATTCTGGCGCGGGCATCGCGGATGTGGCGCTCCAGGAGCCCAGATTTTCAAGGCCCAGTGCATTCGTGCTGCGCAATCACGCCGACATAACCTTGCTGCACCCACCATGATAGACCCTACACTTCTTTCAGCACCCATGTCTCAAGCACCGGCAGGGACGAAGGGGACTGCACGAGAGCTCAAGGCGGAGCTCTACGCTGCTATGCGCGACGCGCTCAGGTACGCCTCCGGGACGTCCGACGATCCTGCCAAGGGCTGACCATGCGCACTGCGTCCCGCAAGAGCCGCGTCGGGCGTCCGCACGGCGGAGATGAAGTGGACTAATCATTCGAAGCTGGATGCCTATGGCGTACGTTTAGTCGGTTGGCCCGACGACGTCCCTCTGCAGAATCCATCGAGTTTGTCTGTGGCGCAGAACAAGCGGCTTCTAGAGATGCTTGGGGCCGGCGAAATCTCGTTCGAACGCTTAGATGGGGTGCAGACTACACAAAGCGCGCAGGGTGCGGTTGTTCAGTCTCTACACCTAGATGAAGAGGCTATGTTTGAGGATGCCATCGACTTCTCGTGGACTGGTGAGGCTGACGAGAACGACTCTCTACATGTGAGCACAGCCTTTCGAAGACTTGCCGTGGCGGGCCTCTGATATTTGTCAATAGCCAGGACATTTTCGTGAACCATCGCCCGTAGAGCTCGAGCATCCCGACTGGAGTCCGGAAGGTACCACTCAAGAATTGGGACCCACTACGTTGAAGAAAAGACGTATCGAGGAGACCTAATTACCCCCCCCTTTCCCAGCACGGAATACACGGGTACGCTGGTCGTCGCTGTAGTTCATATATTCAATACTGCTGTGCGCTGGGCAGGCCATTCTGAGATACAGAGGCGTGGTATAGAAATCTGAGTCCTCAGCTCTCCAAAGGCACACCCCTTTCACTTCTTCGTCCGAGTATCTCAGACCCCCCCCCCTTCTATTCGCCGATGTTATTTACTACTCTCCTTGATACGCAATCACATTCTTCGACATATTCTTATTGTCTCTGGCAGACTCACGCAAGCAAAGTCTCATGGCGTACACCTATCAGTGCGCAACATCTGCGCGAATGTCTGCCCTTCATGAGCCCAGGATCCGGAGACAGGACTGATACAGAGTCCTGATGGCGTCGCTAAAGAACGATCGATTGTGGTGCGGTCAGCAGTAAGTAAAGCCTAAGATACAGCCCATAATCTACAGTCCATTGTCATTGCACAGTCATCACGCCATGAGGTCCGTATAATCCTCCCTTCGAACATCTCCAGAAAGCAATCGACAGCAGAAAGATACCTCATCAGCCATAGACATGCACCGCATCCCAACGCCCCTCAGTCGTCCCTGGACGTGCTCAAGGCAGCCACAAGAACCGCTTCACCAGCGTCGGGAAGTCAGGCGTGCCAAGGCCCGTAACCGGGTCCCACCCGCGCAGGGCAGGGAACCCGTCCGTGCCGCACCCCGGGTTCGTCCCATTCGTGATATCGTGGAATGCGTCCGCGAACCAGTGCGAGTAGATCTGCCCACGCCCGAGCGCGCGTCAGCCCTAGATCCTCATAAACGACGCAAATGCACGTACCGCGGGGTTGATCCACCCGACCGGCGTCTTATTGTGGGCGAGTCGCGCGTCGTTCACCGCGGTGAGGATCGCCGCGAAGATCGGCGTCGACGCGGACGTGCCGCCCGTGAGCGTGTAGTTCGCGTCGATGACGGCGACCGTCGGGAGCCCGTTCGCGCTCACGTCCGGGATCCCGCGCCCGCTGCTGTTGAACAGGCTCGAATCGACGCTGTTCCCGAGTCGCTTCAGGTATGTCTCGACCTGCCGCTGCTGGAACTTCGGGCGCGGGAAGACGTTCGAGAAGCCGCCGCCGGAGCCGAAGAGCGAGGTCGCGCTCTCGGGGTCGTGTACCTGCGAATACAGGTGAGCATGTGTACTTTGTTGAGAGAAAACAGGTGCCAGACGTACCGACTTGCCGGAGTCGACCTGCGTGGCGCCCACTGCGGTAACGTAGGGACACGTCGAGGGGAAGTTGGGGAGGAACCGTCCCGGGCCAGGGACAGCAGTGCCATTCGCGGCCAGGCAGAGGTTGTCCCCGTTCGACGCGACACCGTTGTCCCCGGACGCGAAGAGGAACGTGATGCCCATCATCGACAGCTGTCGCCGCTCATTAGCATCCCGCAACGCGTAGGGCCGAATAGACGAAAGGCGTACCTTGCCGATCTCCGTGCACTGACGCTGCATGTAGAACGGCGGGAAGTCCTCGCCGCCGGTGAAGGAGACCGAGATGACGTTCGCGGGCTTCGTGCCCCCGCAGTCCTCGGTCACGTCGAGCGGGCCATCGATGTCCGGGTCGTCGCCGCCCTCAAAGCTGCAGAAGCCACCGTCGAATGCGTCGAGGAGGAAGTTGATCGAACCGCCTGCGACGCCGCATCGTCAGCCAAATGCACACAAAACGGGCTAGTGGATGGGAGAAGACGCACTTCCGCCGACCTGGAACAGCTGTACAGGCTGCTGGGGGCTGATGAGACCCATGACGAGCTCAAAGTCAAGGTCCGGCTCCGAGATGAGATCAGGGTCGGTCTCGGTGAAGTCTGGGGTGTCTGCGCGGTCGCGTCAGCGACTACTCACTCCTACGCAGAGGGATAGAAAGTCACTCGAGTCTAAATCGATCGGGTTGAATATTGGCAGCGTGTCGGCAGCAGCCGGATTGAACTTCTGAAGGAACTGCTTCAGGTCGTCGGCATTGAGTGTCTGGTCCGCGAGCTCCACTGTAAATAAATGAGTATCTCCGGGATGTGCTCCATAGAAGCATGGCATGCTCACCGACGCCAACCGAGTTCTTCTGCGTCTGTGTGAGGTTGGGGTAGAAATTGTACAGGGCGCGGAAGCAGTCGATCGTGGCCGCCTTGTCGCAGTCTACAGCGTTCAGGTACGATTCCTGAGAGATCAGTTAGCATCATTGACAGTAATCCGGCTTGACAGGGCACTCACATCCATCTTCTGTGTGGGCGCGCCGTGGGGCCGGCGCATCTTCCCGGCCGGAGAAAGACTCCTCTTAGCACGCTTCCCGCCGTGGGCGCCGAGCTTGATCATCTCAAAGTGGACAGTGGGGGTAACAAGGTCGACGTGGTCGCGGACGTGCTCCGGGAGATGATACCCGTGGTGGCACCCGATGTCCTCGGACCCGTCCTCGTGCTGGTACACGTAGTACGTCGTCGCGAGTAGCTGCTCCGCCTCCGCCACGCTCACGTTCACGAGCATGTACGAGTGGTCCTTGCTCATCCGCACCCGCGCAGGGTCGATGCCGTCGGCCGAGAGCCACGCGCGCACGGCCTCCGTCGTCTCCGTGGAGGGCTGGAACGCTTGCACGACCTGCGCGGGCGTCCACCACTGGCCGTAGTTGGGCGACTCGGGGTCGGCGAGGTTCAGCAGGTGCTCGTCGAGGTTGTGGATGTTGCCCTGCCGTAGGGCGATGCTGAGCGGGAGGACCGCGTCCGGGTCTGCACGGCGGTGGAGAGACCACCTTGGGGGGAGCGCGTCGAGGCGCTCGTGCAGGACGCGTCGTGCTCGAGATGGCGAAGCCGCGGCGACAGTCGCTACGGAAACCAGGAGGGCTGCAAGAGTTCGTAACATTACCATCGTGAGGAATTAGGGAGGGAAGGATAGGCGGGTTGAGGAGGTGGAGGAGGAAGGCGGCCGACGACGCCGCGACGAGGTGGGCTGGGAGATGCATGGTCGGGCGAGGGCGAGGACATATATACAAACGAGAAGGCGTGCAGGGCACGAGCGCACCCAGGGAGGAACAAGCCGAAGAGAAGCTGGCCGGGGACGTGCCCGCAGGCGGTAGCTGCCAACTGACAGAGACAGATACTCTTGACATTTCATCATCATCCTCTTCACCGCCACCGGCCGCGAGGACGGCAAGTCTCCTGCAGAAAGCGATGCCTTGTCAAAGCCACGAGAACAAGAACCAGCGCAGCACAATAGTGAGACTCCGGATAGGCAGAGACAGCTAGTGTAGTGGCCAGGGCCGAGCAAGAGGCTGCAGGGATGGCGGCGCAAGCACACAGGCGGTCGAAATTGCATTTCAGTTTGGAAGCACACCCGTACATCACCGGCGCTGTTCTCATCGCTGCCGCGAGGCACGAACGCATTTCGCGCTAGCGCCGTGTTCGCACGAGCGCATCCTGATATAGTGAACATCCATGTCAGCAAGCTAGCACACAGGACGGGAGGAGTGCGCACGACGCACAGGCTGCATTCGGGCTCTTCACAGGCCTCGCCCGAGCGGGTTCGCTTGGCTGTGCAAGCCCACGGGCATAGAGAGGCGGTGGTGTGTGCGCACCGAGCTGGCCGAGAGCTCCTATGCACGGTAACTTGATTGTTGGGCGGCGGCCCTGTGCCGGCGGCGCCGAGGGCATGGAGGAGAAGCAGCAGGAGAGGACCGCTGCGGCTGGTTATCGACCCTAGGCTAAAAGAGAGTTCCTTGCAAGCCCGCCGGCTGTGCGGCCGCGCCGGGTTGAAGGCTTCCTCGGCGCAAACTTTGAGTTTCTTGCTGCGGGCCTCCAGAGATCTTCAACGACGTGGTAGTAGACGCCTGACAAGCATGTGGACGCGTAGGACAGCATCTAATAGCTTTAGACAATTGAGGGCGCCATGTACCAGGAGACGTAGATCCCATATGTTTGTGTGTGTATATGCGCGGTGACAGAAGATTGTCGAGGTCATCGCAGGAGTAAATCACCCTTGGAGGTGTCTGAGAGGCAAGCGTGCCATTAACAAGCAGAGACATGGTAGGGGATGATGGAGTGAATGAGCGAGTGGAGAGAAAGAGAGTCGTTTGCCCCGCCCAGCCGATGATGTTACTACAGGCGCCGAATGTGCGTCTACGGTTCAGATGCGGTGAATAACTCGGGCTGATCAGTATCTTGAACATTTCACACCGCGAGAGTGAGAGCAAGTCGATGGTATACAAAAGCATTATGAAACAGTAGAGTACAAGAGTAATAACCTGTAGCATATGATATATTCCCGTTCATAACATGATGGGGGTATCTGTCGTTTTGTTAAACTTCATATCGCGTTCGTGGGGTAGGTGCTATAGAGAGCGTTCGAAGACATAGCAGTGGGAGCTTTACGCCTTCCCGGTGAGCTGCTTGATCTTGCTCATCCTCTCGCGCTAAAAGCAGACACAGATTTAGCATACATACATCACACTGGGACGGTATGGGGATGGACTTACGTCGTCAACGGCCTTCTGCGCTCGAAGCCACTCAACCTCCTTATTCTTCTCCTGTAGCATCTCAGTGGCATCTTGAGCGTGCTGCTTCGACGCTTCACGCGCATCCTCGAACGCGTCCAATTCGGCCTGTGCGCGCTCGTACTTGGCGCGTGCGGCGAGGAACTCAAGTTCCACCTTGCGGAAATCGCGGAGCACCTTGGAGTAGGAGGCAAATGTCTTTCCTTCCTCCTAGACGAACGAGAAGAATGAGAAAATTGTGCACGCAAACGGCGATATGAAAGCATACCTTAACAGCGGACTTCTGTAGCTTCTGAATTTCGGCAAGCTCCTTGACAGCATCCTCAAGGGCCTTCTTCTCCGCCTTGCCCTCCGCCTTAATGACCTTGGCCACCTTCTTGCCCTCCTTCACTGCAGTGGTTGTCAACATCTATCAAAGCCGCATATACCCAAATGCAATGCACTCACTCTGTGCCTTGTTGAGCTTCGTCTTCTGCTTCTCAGTCAAGCCCGCCTCTGCGCTCCGGCTGCGCGCATCGAAGTCTTCATCCATCGCCTGGCTTGACGCAGGCCCCACCGTTCCCGCCCCTGCGGCGAAGCTGCCCCCGCTCAGGCTCACACGGCGTCTGCGCAACACCGATGGCGTCGTGCGCACGCTCGCGCGCCCGCCCTCCGAGCGGAACGAGCGCAGGGACGACGCTCGCTTGGATCCGGTGTCGTTGCGTCGCGCAGACGGGCGCTCCCCGTTCGCGTCCTCGTCCCCGTGCGAGTTGTCGTCGAGCGAGTGGTGCATGGCCTGGCCGCGCCGAAGCGCGTCGCTGCTAGGAGACTTGGACCAGACGACGGGGAGGGGCGCGATGTTGGTGCTGGCGCGCGAGGCGGAGCGCTGCAGCTTGGACGACGGGGAGGTCGAGCCGTACCCGGAGTCGGCAACAGACATCGAGCGGCGGTGTTGGCTGATCTTGGAGAGCGGCTTGTCTCCTGAGATCGAATCTTGGGCGGGGCTGAGGGGGCTGATGGGCTCTTCGTCCTCGTCGCCGTCGGCGGGGCCTTTCCGGACGATGGGGTCGCGAGGGGCGCCGATTGTCAGCGAGGGCTTGTGCGTGAGAGTTGTGGGGGAGCGGGTGTCCTCGAGAGGCTGCTCGGGCTCGAAGGCTCCAGGAAGAGTCTTGGTGCGCTCGCCTGAAGTGCCGGAAGGCCCAGCATCAGATTCGTCCTTGCCCCAGGAGGCGACGGGAGCGTCGAAGTAAACTTCCTGCTCACTTGCAGGCGTGTTCGCGTAGTCGATGTAGGTCTGTCGGGGAGACATGATGTTTGTGTGGTGGTTGTGCAGAAGTTGTGGGTGTATGCAGTTGGGGTGGTACTGGAGAGAAGACGAGAAGTCGGTGGGCGGGACATGCGAGAGAGGGCGGGTATATAAGTCGTGGGCGGGCGGAGGATGTCATTGGAGCGCCAACGGCCGATCGACGTCCCACCCGTTATTACATTTCCCGATATGGAAGGCCACCTACCAAACACGTGTAGTATGACGTAGTGGCGCGAGCTCGGATGTCATTTCGGACTTGCGCTACTCACCTCCGCAATTTTGGGCCCCACTCCGATGGTCTACCTATAGGATGGGCTGTGCCGATAGGCCCAGGCGTGTGAGTAGTACGTCGAGCACTCCGTCCCCCACGTCCTCGGGAGTTTGTTGGGGGGTGGTGTCGATGATTTTGACGTGGGCTGCTGCCTCCAAGGTAGACTGGAACATTCCTACCCCAACAGGCCCCCCACATCATGCGGGGGAGGTGCCGTATCTGCGTGTTTCTGGCTCTGAGTAGATGTCGGATGTAAGCATTATCCATCGAGGACGTCAAATGAAACCGCACTAGTACGTGGCTTCTCTTTCTACCGCGTATTGGGCCTAGGCTTAACGCTTGTCAGCGAAACACGGGGACCATCCAGGACAGGGCATCTAGCCTTGAAGCGCGTCATACACGGCAGAATGCTAGTCCCGGAACGACTTCAACAGACAGCAGACTTCCTTCAGATGTACGAAACTCCAACACTACCACGGGCACTGGATGTGCCCTTGTGTAGGTTTATTCCATCCAATGCGTGCCGACAACGATAACAGAATAAGTTACCTCTCCAAACCAAACCAATCGTCTAGAAGAAATCACCGACAACCTCCCTCTCGTCGGATGCGAGCAACACCTCCCTGTCGGGGTACAGTGCCTTCACAACCTCTTTCTCCGTCCACTTCTGCTCTGCGGCGTCCTTGCTGGTGGAGGCAGGCGTGAGCGTATATGTGACTGAGAGCGCAGACAGCGCGCCGCCGTATGCGTGCGAGATGCCTACAGTGTACAGCGTCAGACACACATGGGGATGTTGAAGACGGGGAAGACCACTGACCAGTGTCGATGATGATGATCTTCCCGCCGCATCTCGATACGATTTTCTATCATGAACTCAGTTATATCGCCAGGGCCAAGGACTGACAATATCAGCTCACCTGGAAGTCGGGAGTGTGTCCCATCACCATCCGGCGCGTTCCAGTCCTGCTCAGGACATCGTCCACCTCCTTGCACACCTTCTCTTCGGGGTCAAGTGCCCAGCCACGGTACCACAGAGGTCCATCGGAGCCGTACAACCGGTGCTCTTGGTTTGTCGCGTCATGAGGCAAGCCAGGGTACGGATTCGGCGGGTGTGGCGGGGGGTGTACCTTGCGGTGCTGCAGCTTGCGCAGCAGCGACGTCGAGAGCTCGTTGATGCGCGACGGGAACGGTGTCAAGTCCGGGTAAGCGGGCGCGAGGCCCCCGTGAACGAACGAAATCGCGGCGTGGGAGAGCGGCGACGTGGACACAGAGTCCGTCGCCGGGTCGTAGTCTGTGTTCGGGGGCCCCAGGGCGGGGTGCAGCGGGAGACGAGACGTGGTTGTGTAGTTTGCGGCCCAGCTGCGTCCGATACGTCCTGTTGCGAGCATCTTCTGGCGTGCGGCAACGGTGCCGAACGTCTTGATTTCCGTGGCAGGCACGTACCTCGAGGTCAATTAGTACCGTACGGGTTCGCGTTATGGCACACGGTATGCGGCTCACCTCCAGTCACCTGTCGGTGGAGAGGCCATCTATTAGCTCAAATATACAATACCGAGCACTGCAGGGCTGTACTAACCGATGGCGTTCATCCACTCATGGTTGCCCAGATGTGTCAGGACGGTCCCCTCCGTGGCTTTCGCCTGCTCTCGGAGCTTGTCCATCCACTCGTACAGCTTGATAGTGTCGTCTCCGCTGCATGCGGGACGTCAGCATCACAACCACAGAGATGCGCCGCCGGGACCGCATACCGGTCAATGATGTCCCCCGTCTGTACGAAGAAATCTACGCCTCCCGACCAGTCTCCATGCTCATCAACCACGCCCGCCATCTGAAGCACCTTCTGCGCGTTCGGCAAGTCTCCATGCAGGTCACCGACCGCCACTATCGTGCGTTTGAACTGGCCCGCCGTGGGTTCCGCGGACGGACGGGCGTGTGCCGGCGCCTCGGGGCGGTGCTGGCCCCCGAACTGGATGGCCTCTACGGGCTGCTGGGCGGAGTGTGCGTCGTCATGGGCGCGCTGCGCACTGGTCTGGTAGGGGTGCACTGCGAGCGGCCAAGAGAGCGGGAAGCTCGCCACCAGATCAAAGGCGGGCAGGAAGGACCGGCAGACCCAGAGGATGGAGAGAACCGGGATGAACACCGAGAGTATGATAAGGAAGCGGGGCATTTTGCGGAACTATCTGAGCTGCATACGCTGCAGACCTCTCGTTCGCAAAGTACAGAGACGAACGACCGTGACGGTGGTGTGCAAAGGAACGGAATGCGGAGCGAGCGCCCATCAACCCAGTTTGAGGCTGTTGATTAGAGTTTGTGCTCACGTAATGCAAAGAAGGGCAGTTGACCCCGGACTATGTGCGGTAGACGCCCGAGCAACCGCCATGGGAGGAGAGGAGAGCAGATGCCGGAAGCTTTACCTCTCAACTGACCACAGCGCAGCCCCTCGCACCCTCCCGCCGCTCTTTTTCCCCGCTTCGCCTCCTACCATCAGCTACCATCCCTTTATAATCTCCCCGCGCGCATGCTCGCTATCTGCTGAGCCTTCTCCGCCAGGCCCAGCGTCCCCGCACTCGACATGCTGCCCTTGTTCCTCCTGCTCTCCGTCCTCGCCTTCCTCGATGGCGCCTCCGCCGTCTCCGGAAGCTGGCGGCCAGACATGCGCAGGAGTCTACGGAGCATCGGCAGCAACTCCGCACGCTCTCGCCTCCACTCCCGCGTCCTGGAGGGCATCGTGAAGGACCTCCCGCCGGCGGACAACTCGACCATCGTCCCCGTCGTGTTCTCCTCGGACAGACAGTGAGCCCTGTTCCCTGACGCGCACGCACGCGGCGCCTGATCAGCATGTGTGCGCAGGACGTACTACGTCCTCGCTGGGGTGGGCTCGGTCTCGCTCCGCCTTGCACTGGATACTGCGTCTGCGGACCTCTGGCTCGTTTCCACGGGCTGCACTTCGAGCGCGTGCAACATTCCCAAATACCCGCTCACCTTCGAGAGCTCGACATTCGTTCCCGTAAACTCGAACGGCACTACGTTCAATGTAACCTACGCCGACTTGACAGGTACGCGCGCACGTTCTTTCCTCCTGCATGGCCTCGCTCACAGTTCGCGAAGGTGCACAAGGCTTTGTTGCGAGGGAGTCCGTGTCCCTGGGCAACTTGACTGTTGCAAATCAGGCTCTTGGTGAGTCACTGTTTTGTCCAGAGCGCGCGGTGTTGCACACTTTGCTGCGGATGGCAAGGCGGGTATTCCTGGAACACGGAGCAAAGACTACCTTACTGGGTGTTAGAATCTATGTTTAGCGTGACACGGTTGGCTGCCAGCCCGACACGCATACGCACCTCAAGGGCCAGCGTATACTACGGCCGTGTACGCTCGGCGCATCTCTGACCGCAATTGCTGACATGCCTGAATTTAGGCTTGGCAAACACCTCCACCGTGCACTTTACCGACAGCATGAGCGGCGTCCTCGGTCTCGGATTCCCTCGCCTCTCTACGATCGCAAACAGCGCCGTCAATGGTAGGGGTCTTTCCTTCTAACTGCGCCTGGCCTCACTAGGGCCGTACAGCGACGCCCTTCTTTGCGAACATGGCGCAAAACGGACAGCTGGACTATCCGCTGTTCGGGCTGAGTCTCACCAGGGACTCCAGCGGCACGCTCGCATTCGGTATGTACTCGATGTCCTCGCGTCCTCGTAAACAGCGCTCACAATCATGGAAGGCGCTATCGACGGTTCGGTGGTAACGAACCGGAGCCTAGTCGAATGGAACGAGGTTGTGCCGTTCGCGCCGTTTTTGAGCGATAGCAACGGCAACGCCTCATCGTACCTTCAATGGGCAATCGTCCTTGAGCACATCTCGGTACGTCCGCGACCTCATAACGGCTTACATGCGCAACGTGGACCCACAAGTCTATGTCGTACATAGGTCAACGGCACCGCGGTAACACCGGAGCCGACGTACCCCACCCAGACCCTGAACACCTCCTTAGCATTGTTCGACGCGTACGTACCTGATCCACTTCGAGAGGTTAATCCTCTCTGTGCGTCCTCGTGTATTGATTGCGAATATGCTTTTGCTCCACTTTCCGCGATGTGCCTGACAGAGGCACCGCCGGAATCTATGGCCCTTACCAAGACGTGAGTGCTGTGCCTCTCGAACTCCCCTTATATGGGCGTCTGTCGCTGACCGCGGAGCTCGCGCAGGTCTCGCGGATGTACACCCTCATAGACGGAGCGCGCCTCGTGGACGCCAGTACGTCATTCATTTCATTCACTGCACAATGAGCGGGTACTCATAATGGCGCTTCGTGAGTAGGCATCGGGCAGTGGGTCGTGCCGTGCGACACCGAGCAGACGATGACGTTCAACTTCGGGTGCGTGCTTTGTTCACAACTCGTGGTGTTGTGACTTAAGATGCGGGGGCGTACAGCGGCCAGGACTTCGTGTTGCAGCCCACTGACTACATCATTGGCCCTGCTTCCGGGAACCCGAACCTGTGTCTCTCGTGGCCGAGAGCAATGCAGCCGAGCGCAGATGGTATTGACTGGCAGCTAGGTGCGCATACACTCAGTGTCAAAGCTTGTCAAAACTACTGACGCTCCGATCGTGTAGGCTCGCCCTTCCTTAGGACGGTGTACTCGATCTACAGGTAAGCTCACTCGTGATTTGGGTAGTGCATGGCTGACCGTGATTCTTTCAGCTTCGGCATCAACACCAAGGAATCGCCCATGGTCGGCCTGTTCCCGCTCGCGAACGCCAGCGCGCCCGTCGAGCCGTCCGCATCCGTCTCCGCCTTCCTCGCGTCCTACTCTGCGACCGTCGGCACCACGCTGCCCAACTTCCTCATCCCCACGCCCTCGCCCACGGCGCCCTCCTACACGTTCAACACCTCCGTATCTGTCACCCGCGGACAGATCGTGAAGACCGGGCTCGCGACAAGCACGTACGTCGCGCTGCTCGAGAGCAAGCACCAGAACGCGACCGCGCTGCCCGCGATCACGCCCTCGCCGACCGTTGCGACGCTTGTTATAACCGATACGAGCGGACATACGCTCACTAGTGTGTCTACGGCTGCGACGCCGAGTATCACGCTGGGTATCCCCGAGGGCTGGACGCAGAACGGCGCGCATCGTACAGGCGCAACCGGCGCGTCGTGGGGCGTCGCGGCTGTGCTCTGCGCGCTCGCATGGGGCGTCCTATAGGCATAGCCCCCTGCACCCCTCCCCGTCCCTCCTACCCCTATTTATCATCCTCCTCGCTACCGCTCTCGCACCTCCACCCACCGCTTGCACGCACCTCACATCCCACCACATCCCCACGCCCCGATCGCCCTGCTGTCCTGCATATAGTACATACACCGGTCCGTATTTGTTTTCCACTTCGTTTTTCTCCTGACCATGGACCAGACGTTCGTAGCACGTGTCTTAGTAGGCCTTACGCTTCCATACGCCGTATATTCCGTAGTCGTTCACGGGCGCTCCCAATTTGTGTGGAGCGCAGAGACAGAGACTTTGCGCATTGTCAATATAGCTGTACGCTTGCATGTCGATATTCTGCCGCCGGGTTCTCGAGCACTCCGGCCTGCGCTGGATGGTGGTACGATGCACGCCTGGATGGTCCCAAGAAAGAACGAGTCGGATATCGCCCCGCTAGTATGGTGCTATGCTGGTATGGTACAAGCAAGAAATACACTCCTGTTCACAGCTTCGAATTCGTCGTCTTGCTGCTGCCGTCGCCGAGTCAGAGGAGCTTCTCGACCTCGGTGTCGATCGCCTCGGGGGACGTCGTCGACGCCCAGCGGTGGACGACCTTGCCCTCGCGGTCGATCAGGAACTTCTCAAAGTTCCACTGTCGCCACACACCCATTGTCAGTTCCAGTCTCTATCCATACCCCCACCGCCCACACAACACAACGCGAACAGAAAGAGGGAACGCACCTTGATGCGGGTGAGGCCGAGGATGCCGGCCTTCTGGCCCTTGAGCCACTTGTAGACCTCGTTCGTGGCGTCGCCGTTGACGTCGGACTTGGCCATGAGCGGGAAGGAGACGCCGTGGTTGAGCTCGCAGAACTGCGCGATCTTCTCGTCGGACTCGGGCTCCTGCCCGCCGAACTGGTTGCACGGGAAGCCGAGGATGACGAAGCCCTTGTCCTTGTGCTTGTCGTACAGCGCCTGCAGGCCCTTGTACTGCGGCGTGAACCCGCTGTAGGGGTGCGCGGGTTAGCAAGTGGGGATGAGCACGTAGGGATGCGGGGGAAAGGCAAGAAGGGGAGAAGGGAAGAGGAATAGGGAGGGGGGACAAGGAGTGGCCAGACATACCACTTCGAGGCGACGTTAACGATGAGGACGACCTTGCCCTTGAGGTCCTCGAACTTGTACGTCTTCCCGCCCGGGAGGGACGCGGAGAGCTCGTAGAAGGACTTTGCGTTCGCGTCGGCCATTGCTGATTGCTTCGAGCTACTGGAGGTGCGGCCGAGATGTGGTGATGAGTGAATAAGACGCGTCGGCGAGTGTGCGGACGGGTGTGGAAGGTGGTGGGAGAGCGCAAGATAGAGGGGCGGGCGTGCGAGAGCGGACGGGCGCAGACCGACTGTGGCGCGAGAAATATATCGATGAGCCAGGGCGCGATGCATGTGCCTTCCTTCTGCTGAGGCTATGGCAAAGAACTGAGCACGCTGCCTCAGTCAGCATGCACCTGCCTGCGCCCGAGGGCCGATCGCGACCTCCTCACGACATGCGCGTCCTCGCTTCGAGGCGCGTTCACCGGCCCTCGGCTACTTTACTCCCGTATTTGATCCTTGGCGGTGTACGTATCTTCCACTTGAAAATAGGCCGGATGTCATATTCACCGACGGTCATTAATCATCATCAGACAAAGTCCAGACGGCGGGAGAGGAGAGCTCCAGCTTAAATTTTGTGCAGAAGGGGTCCCAAGTTCGTGCGAGATCGTCTCTGAAGATCCGATCGCTTACCGCCGTACACGAAAGCGGTGCTTTCGGGAAAGTCAGCATAGCCAAAAAGTAGCATGGCTCAACGCCTGACGTATACATAGATTTGCATACCGCAACCAGGAAAATTCTACTAGTGTACACGCTTCCATACTTCGCTTGACTCGCACCCCTGGGAGAGCCTTTCTAGGTTCTCGTCAGACAAGCACATAAAAGTAGCTACTCCCTTTGGGACGTCTCGGGCTTGTACGTAGAAGCAACTCGAGGAGGTAGCCCAGCCTATCCAAACGCACATAAGATCAAAGTCAGTAACGTCTTAAACGACCGAGCAATATGCTTCTGACCTTCGCATAGATCCTCTCCATGGTCTCTATCGCAGTGATGGTCGTAGTTGGCTCCGTCCACGCCCACGGCGTCCTCCCTCGTACCTTGTCCACAAACGCGTGGAGCTGGAACGTATACCTAGCGCATCATCACAACGGGCAGTCAGCGAGCCACGTTCCCCACGTATACGCGAGGCACTCACGAATGCCACGTCTTCTCCCCGCGCCCATCTGCATAGCGATAGTGCTTCTCCGTCCTGCTAGACCCGCGCTTCGGCTTCACCCTGATGTGGTGGTACACGCCCGGGTCGAGCGGGTTGAACACCTCGATGTCGCCGCCCTCTAGCGAGACCGAGAGCCCAATTTGCGGCCAGCGCGGGATGACCCCGAGCGGCCCCCATCCGGGCGCGGACAGGTCCGCGAACGTTTCCACCGTGACCGAGTCTGGAAGCGCGTACGTCGCATGCATTGCGCGGTCGATGCGCGCGGGGTCGCTCGCATGCCCGACCGCAGTCGCGGACGTGACCTCGAGCGTCGCCGTGTCCGCTCCGGTGACGTACCGAATTGCGGTCAGAGGGTAAACTGCGATCGTGGCCGTGGCGGCGGGGTCAGCGCGGCGATAGGTGGGCACTGGGAACGAGCGTACCTCCCATGTCCATCATGCAGCCGCCGCCCATCTCATAGTTGAAGCGGATATCGTCCCCGGGAAAGAGGAAGTGCGCGACGACGCTCGGCCACGCGAACGCGGCGCGCACGCTCTTGATCTTCCCGAGCTCGCCGCTCCGCACGATGTCGCGCACGCGCTGGAGGACCGGGTGGAAGCTGTTTGTGATGCGGATCACTTGTCAGCCACGACCGCTCTGCGGACGATCACGGTGGCGTTGCGTAGTACGAACGTGCAGTGGATCGCCTCGAGCGCGACGAGGCCCTTCTGCTGGGCGAGCGCGAAGATCTGGCGGGCTTCTTCGGCGGTGCTCGTCATCGGCTTCTCGACGAGGACGTGCTTTCCGGCTTGCAGTGCGCGCATGGACCATTCAAAGTGCATGCTAACCGGTAGCTGGACGACACTGTCAACACTGCGAACGGCGAGCTACTTTCAGGGTGAGATGCGTACGGGGATGTATACCACGTCGATTTCAGGGTCGACGACGAGGTCTAGGTCGGCCACGGAGCCGAGTCGTCAGCGCATGTCCAGTGAGTCAGGGAGACAAGACAGACCGTGGTACGCTTGGGGTCCAGAGTGAACCTTGGGAATATGATGTTGGCGAGCGTACTTCGAACCTCTCGCTTCGTCTCTGCACGCGACAGCCATGACCGTGACCTCGGGATGCGTTTTGGCGGGTGTGAAGAGGGCACCAGGACCGATGCGGGCAGCACCCAGGATGCCGAAGCGGAGCAGCGCTTGGGTCTTATCTAGCAGCGAGGACGTAGACTGAAGGACGTCAGGACTGCGAACATCCACGACGAAGGCTATGTCACTCACCGAAGGCATTTTGGAAGCAGCTTGCGGGCTGTTCGTGGTGGATGGGGCTGTTGCTTACGAGAAGCGTTGAACGGAACCGGAGGTCAAGCGGGGGTGCCATAAGTACGAGACACTCGCGTCTATTAGCGGTACACTGCGGTGCTCCAGGTGCTTCATGCAGCCCTGCGAACATCTACGCACGTCGGGGTGCGAATGTGCACTGGTAACGGGTCGCCGCCGCCCGCTCGGCCTGAAGAGGGTGTTCCCCAACCTTACACGTCTGACGCTGTACGTTGTCAAGTTCTCGAACTGCTATCATCGGAGATTGACGCCAGCGTAGAGTGGCCGCCCATTTACTCTGGCTTGGCTTGGTCGCAGTCGAGGAGTCCCTCCCGGGGCCGGGTACATTGGAGTCTTGTACGTCGAACGTTGTTGGGTTGACAGCGTCCTTGGAGAACGACTTTCAGGCTGGTGCGCACATCGCCATATACTTAAATTCGCATTTGAAAGTCCTCGTGGCGATACCAAGACCTGGAATTTGTCGAGATTGGCATACCGCATACCTATATACGACAATCCGATCGGGTCCGGGTGCAAGAGCGCCGCAGCACCCTGAGCTGGATGTTTAGCCCGGCGAGCCGCCGGGCGCTCCTGTTGAGATGCAGACCAATTGTGGGCGCCGGCAAATGCCACATTATGCCGTTAGAAACGTGATAGCAAGGATTCCCCGATGCTAAGCGGCATCGCCGCTCGGCGGAGTGGCCACGGACGATGCAGTTTCAGGCTTGTACGAGGAGGCAACGCGCGGCGGCAATCCAGCCTGTACATCGCGCGCAAACGTTATAAGTAGATCATCCTCAGCAGAGAGATTTGCAATGCGCACCGCGGCATAGACCCTCTCCAGAGTATCCATTGTCGTGATGCTGGTCTCTGGCTCAATCCACTCCCACGGCGTCCTGCCCTGCACCTTGTCCACAAACGCCTGAAGCTGGTAACGATACCTGACAAGCACAGCGAATCCGCGATCAATCCCCGCGCGCTGCGTATGATGCAGCCAGGAAACACGCACGTAGACCACGACTTGTCGCCCCTGCCGTCGGCATAGGTGTACGCCTTCTCGGTGCGCGCCGCCCCGCGCTTCGGCTTGACCTTGATGCTGTGGTACAGGCCCGGCGCGACGAAGTTAAACAGGCTGATCTCCCCGCCCTCCAGCGACACGTTCAGGTTGATGTCGATCGCGCCCGGGAGCAGGCCGAACGGGCCCCACCCGGGCGTCCCAGAGTCCGCGGTCGACTCGGCCGTGACCGAGTCCGGGAGCGCGTACGTCGCGTGCATCCTGCGGTCAATCCGCGCTGGGTCGTAGGAATGTCCGATCGCGGTCGCGGACGTTACCGCGGGCGCAGAGATGTCCGCGCCGGTGACGCATCGGATGGCCGCCAGAGGGTAGACTGCGGAGGTGATAGGATCAACGACGCTTGCAGCGGTGCAGGAGGCTGTCAGGCGTGGAACGTACCTCCCATGTCCATGGTGGCGCCGCCACCGAGATCGTACTGGAAACGCACGTCGTCCTTCAGGAAGAGGAAGCGGGACACCCAGTAGGGCAGGACGAGCGAAGCTTGCACGCTCTTCACTTTTCCGAGTTCACCGCTGGCGACGAGCTCCCGCACGCGTCGCATTGCGGGATGGAATCTGTAGCCCAGAGCCACGAATTAGTTTACACTATTCGGACACAGCTGGTATGTCCTGCGGCTGTCACGAACGTTGAATGCATAGCCTCAAGGATGACGAGACCCTTCTCCTCGGCCAACGCGAAGAGCTGGCGCGCCTCCTCCGCGGTGTCAGTCATCGGCTTCTCAAGAAGCACATGCTTTCCGGCCAGCAGGGCGCGCATCGACCATTCAAAGTGCAAACTATTCGGCAGCTGCGAGCGTGTCCTTATCAGAATCTTGAAACCGACGACAGCCTATAAGCTTAAACGCACCGGATTGTATACTGCGTCGATGTCCGGGTCTGCGATTAAGTCTAATTCAATTGAATCCCGGTCAGACTCCATCTTCCGGACACGTTGATATCCGGGCATCCTACCTCGGTAAGCGTTTGGGCCAGTAAACGTCTTCGGTATGTTGTGTTTTCGCGCAAACTGGACGCCCCTCTTCTGGTCCCTGCATGCGACAGCAGTGATAGAGACTTCCGGATGCGTCTTTGCGGGGTTCAGCAACGCCTCAGGTGCTATTCTGGCAGCACCCAAAATACCGAAACGGAGTGGCTTTGTTGTTGCCGCCTGGCACGTAAAGATGTCAGCCGGTGCCGTACGGGGGAGCTGAGAACGCGGCATGCAACGTACCGATGCCATGACTGCTGTGTTTGAACGTCTGGGCTGCGAAGGATGTGCGTGGAAGAAATATAAGGACTGTGTGAAGGTTGCTGCGCCCGACGTCGGCGTTTATAGCTGGTTGCACATGCTACTGCCGACGTCGGTAATTCTAGGCCTGATTGTATGCCGGACCCCTGGAATGTAGTACGCGTCGAGCAGGCAACACGGCGTCGCGTTACGGTCGCGCGCATATTTCCCCTTACACTGATCATGTGGACATATTGCGAGCTGGTGGGAGCATATAACGTAGCTTGTAAGTGTCGATGATTTAAGCCGGAGGGATTTTGAAGCTTGACTGAGGGGAAGCGGCGCAAGGCTCACTGTCAAAAACACCGTCTGACCGATTGGGTGAGATAGTGCCGTGGACTCTGCGTAACCCGCCCAGAAACGAATGCATACGGCATTTGAATAGATCGCGCGCTCCCAGTCTCGCGATTTCGTTCCCGAGTCTCTGCTGATTGCGGTTCACGAAAGCTAAAAGCAGACACAACCACACTTGTGCGTGACGGCTTTGCAGGAGGCAACTCACTCATTTCCGGCGCCACACAGCTGTAGGAAAGGTGGGATGAGCTTCGATTTGAACATATCAAGCCTTGCCAGACGCACCCTACATGTGCCCCGTGCCTCCGTCTGCGCAAACTGGAAGAGTAGGTGAGGGAGGATTGCATCAAAATATGTGAAGCAATATATTATAACTCCTCTGATGGGAAGCTAGAGCGGTGGGATCCATAGATGTGCTAGATGTGTGGATGAGCAGAGCGTGGAAAGCGAGGTATTACCAAAAATTAGAGTAGATGCTTCAGCCGACGCGCCGCGCCTTTTACTGCGTCTCGGGAGACTGGGATTCCTCTTCCTTTTTGCCAGAGACCATCTCCCAGAGCTCGGGCCCGTCCCGAATAAGGCACTGTGGGATGTAAGTACTGCAACGACTTAACGTGGGGCTTGAGGGTACGTACGATAACGACTTCAACCGCAATTAGTGCGATGATAATGAGCTCCATCCGATGTGCCGAGGTCTGTACGCACGAGGTGAGCACATGGGTAAACAACGCGAAACGCAAGCATATACATACCTCCGTCAATAGCTCTCTCAGGACAGATTGCATCTATGCGCGAATCAGTACATTGTGCCGCCTCAGAGTTCAGTTTACATACCTCAGCAGCGTAGGTGATTTTGTCGTTTACAGACCGCGTCCGTGTCCGAATTTCGAGTGCATTGCTCAACGAATTGAAGTAAGCTGCATATAGCCAGTCAGAACAGAGCCTCCCTTGCATCGCAAGGTTGCATACCCTCGAGCGCGGGCTCAGACCAGTAGAAGTCGGGTGTGTCAGAGAAGTTCTCCCGGTTGAGGTTCAGACCTTGGCGGAAGCGAAGCAGTTCCCCAAGTTTCATGACGAGCGCTCTGCGACCCAAGCCAGGTTTGCCCGTCTTTTGCAGGGCGCGAGGGAGAGGAGCGACAGAGGTGAGGTACTCTTCCAAGGAAGACTCGAGCACAGAGAGAGCGGTAGACCGAGAAAGCGCCTGGGAGAATGCATAGCGAGCAAACACGGTCTCCCGAGGCAGCACTGACTGAGGCAGATCCATCGGAATGGTGTCCTCGCTGCTCAAAGGGGGCTGCCGTCCTAGTACGATCAGGTCACCTTGTAACCGCGTGTTTCTGCAAACGGGTCAGACACTCGGTACACGGCGCTGGCTCGGCGGACTCACTCTTCGGGATCAGTGACGAACTCCAGGTCTTCTGTCTCGGCCTCCTTGAGCGGCGCGAGTTCCGCACCCGAGTTTGCCAGCACTTCCTGCGCGAACCGCTGCGCCTCATCCTCTCCCAACCCCCAGCACACGAAGCTCCCGTTTGCAAAGAGGAAGACCTCGCCGTCCTTGCCGGTCTGGCTGTCCGTCCACTTTGGCACCCACCACGCATCATGGAGCGACACCGCACCTTTAGGTAGAGCGCCCCGCAGGTTCTGCATGAGATAGCGCTCCGCGGTCGCGTACGTGAAGATGGGCTGGATGTCGCTCCGGGTGGGGTTCGGGTTGGACCGGATGGGGAGGGACGCGGACGCTGCTCTGCGGAGAGCAGTCGATGCTTTCGGCTTCGGCTTTGGCGCGTCCTGTTTGACTTCTGCAAAGCCACGTGTCATGATTCGGGGGGAGAGGGCAGTAACTCGTTGACACTGCTGCCATTGCCAGCTGCCAGAAGGACGCGCGAGACAGGCGCGTCGGAACTGACGGGGGGCAATGTTGAAGATGTTCATGTTCTAAGTGCATAGGGCATGAAGATGAGCGTGTTTCTGCGGCAGAGCGCAGAGCACATACCAAAAGGGAGCCAACTGCAGATGAGACGAAGGGAGAAGAAAGAGTGCAGCGCGCCCACCATGGGCGCTTCCTGATTTCTTTCGACTGTGTGGGCGCTTGTCAGAAGGAACGTCACCGATCGGCATTGGATCGGCAAATGCGATCTTGGATCTGGTCCGGCGGGGCTACGCGAGCAGGCTTGAGGCCGCTTGACCACCATCTCTGTACACCCTCGTCCACCGCGATGCTGTTGGTTGACCTCAGCATCGAAGTTCTGTTGCACATCGACGCGTTTCTAGTGTTCAATCCCAACTCACAAATAACACTGTTACCGCATGAGGGCGAGCGCAGCGACACGTACATTGGTGAGGACAAGCCTCATCGAGGGATGATACATACCTTATACTTGAAAGTCAGGCCGCGCACACGCACACAGGACACATCATACGTAACCTAACAGCCTGAGCGATACAAAACGCATAAATTACACTCTTACAACCGGATATCGCGTCGTCCGTGTGATACAAGCCCGACTCCGAGTTGAACGTTCCACAAAATGTATCCACCCAAAGAAGAGAAACGTAGACCCATCCAAAATAACACCGCGGGACATCCTAGTAGAGCGGCTGGGGCCAGTCGGGCAGGCTGCTTAGCGCGGCGTTGATCGCCTCGCGCACCCTGCGCTTCGACGCAATGTCGCCCGACTGGCGGTATCCCGCAAACACCTCTTGCATCTGGAACGAGCTCGCCGCGACCGTGTCTGCCAGAACGGGTCAGTGCTCTACCCGGAACACGCGCGTGAAATGAACGCGACGCTTACCGACGTGCAGCCCCGCCTCCTTGGCCATGTTCTCGAGCTGCGCGTACTGCTGCGCGGGCCCGCCGTACATGGCGCCGCCGCCGAACAGCCCCGCGCCGCCCATCGCGCGCAGTCGCGCCTCGAGCTCCGTCTTGCGCACCTCCCATGCGGCCTTCAGGTTGTCGAACGTGTTCTGCGCCTGCCGAATACGCACGGTCCGCGTGAGCCCCCCGACGATCAGGCGTAACGGGCACGCTTCTCACCTGTTTCCATGTGTACGAGTCCCACACCTCAAGCTCCGACTTGTGGGACTGCACGAACTCGCGCGGATGCTGCCGCTGCTGGGGCTGGCCGGGGTACTGTCCGCCCGCGCCCGCGCCTGGCGTGCCACCCTGGTTTTGCGAGTATGGGTCGAACTCGGCCATGTACTGTTGCTGTTGTGGCTGTTGCTGTTGCTGGCTCGGATATCCCTGCTGGTATCCCTGGCCGTATTGCGGCGAGGTGGGATACCCCGAGTATTGTGGTTGCTGTTGCTGTTGCTGTGGCGCGCCGCCGCCGTATGCGCCGTTCACATGCCCAACGAGCTGCTGTCCGAACGAGCTCGACGGCTGGAACTGGCCGGAGGACATCTGAGGCTGCGCGAGCGGGGGCGACATCATCTGCCCGTACGGCTGCTGTTGCTGCGGCTGAGCGAAGCCGGAGCCCCCTTGTTGGCCCCATCCTGTGGCCTGAGGCTGCGCCTGGTAGCCTCCGCCATAGCCAGTGGGCGAGGTCGCACCCTGGGGAAAGTACCCGGATTGATTCGTGTTTACGGCGGAGGTCTGGGGTCGGTTGAGCCAAGATGTGTACTGGTTTGAGGAGCCGCTGGAGAGGTCATCGGAGCCGGAAATGTCGGGGAAGCGGGCAAGGGCGTTGGAGGAGTGGTCGATGAAGGGGTTGTTGGAGAGCTCGGGGGGCGGGGAGCTGTACGAGGGTCGTGAGGAGTACATCGTCGACGGTGAGCGGGAGGAGAGATGGGGCGTGCGATGGGAGAGCGCAAGGACGAATGCAGCGATCAGGCCACTGCTGCGCCCAGGGCCCGGAGGCAGTGACGACATCGCCCACGTGACACGCGCCTCATTTCGTAAGTCAAAGTACGCGTCGCGACGCGTCTTGCTGCGCATATGTAACTCTTCAGCGCGTAAGTATTTCGTGCTAGCGTGTCACGGTGTTAAGTAAGAGGAACTTGTAGGACGGTACACGGCGCACAAAAGTTTCATATCCGGAGCTTAGTTTCGTAAACCGACATACTAGAAAGATAACACGAGGGTACGAGCGGCCTTCTCACGTCGTGCAGTAATGAAAATAACGGGGTGTCTTCAATGATGTGCTACCGACATATATTTACATACATACATCTTGCTTCGATATATCATACATCCAAAACGCAACATACACAAGTAGAAACCGATGAAACGAGAAATGAGGGAAGAGGAGTCCATATATGTCCATGTTGCGGCGTACCGCCTCAGGCCCCCTCGACAGGCTGCGCTGAACGTCCCCACCTGTCGGCGCGACGCTCCCACCGAGACGCTCTACGTGCGTCGCGCCTCTCCTGGCGGCCCTCGCGGCGCTCCTTGCGCACCCACCGCGCCTCCTCCCGGCGGTTGTGTCTAGTCACCACTGCCTCCCTGAGGCCTCGTGCGTTCTCCTTCGCCAGACTGACGCGGTCCCGCACGCGCGCGCTGACCTCCGACACCGACGAGAACCACCGCTCGCCCGCCGCCCGAATCTCCTTCGCCCGCTCGCGGGCACGCTCGTGTCGGTTACGGATCGTCTGCCGTACCTCCTCCACCATCACCTGCGTCTGCTCCAACGCCTCTTCGGTTTGACGCCCGATCGCCTGGCTGAGCTCCTCGAGGGCGTCGACCACCTCCTGCACGTCGTTGCGCGCGGCACCGCCAAAGTTGATGCACGTGTCGATGTACTCAGTGAGTGCGCCGGCGATACGGGTGCTGAGCGCGTAGAGCGAATCGTCCTCGGATGCGCGTGCCTTGCCTTTACCCTTCACGGAGGCGCCTGGAGTGACGAGAGACAGGCCGCCCTTGGTGAACGCCTGCCCGGCCAAGGACGGCGAGGGGGGTGTGGGGCGGAGCGCGATGTCCGTGGACGGCTTGTTCTTCGCAGGCCAGGTAATCAGGCCGCAGCCGCACTCGCACTCGGATGGGGCGCCGGCTTCCGGTGCTGAATCCGGCACGGCTGCGGCGGTGGGAGAAGGAAGAGCCTTCGCCGCCACCGAGGAAGTGGAGGCCACCGGGAAAGGGCTCAGGACCGCAAGCGCAAAGTCCTTCAGGGAGGACGAGACAAGAGCCATTCCGGTGGACGTAGGACCTGGCACGGCCGCCGAGATGTTCACCACGGCAGCGGAGGGCAGGGACTGTGCACGCATTGGAAGGATGGTGACCCCTGGCTTGGCCGGTCGCCCAACTGAGGCGGACGAGAGGGACCCGTTGATCAGATACCCGAGCACTATCGAGAGTATCGCGAAGCTGCTTGAGAGTCAGTTGAGCTGTCCCGAAGGAGATGGAGAGACCGGGATGTACGTACATAGTGAGCGCATGACGCGATGTCAGGTTCTGCGACGACCACGCTTGCGTCCATGGGAGCAGCGGCCTGAACGCACGTGCCACTCGTGCGGGTGAGGCACGCTCGAGGTCGTCTTCTTCCACGACGCTCGACTTGCCGGCGGTGATGAATGCGGAAACAGTCCTGCTCTTGGGCATGCCCAGGACTTGCCAGTCGTGTTCAGCGTCGAGCAGGCGGTCGCTTGACTCGAACAGGTCGTCATCGTCTTCAGTCGTGTCCTGGGCTAGAACCGGCAGATAGAGTGTATGTTCAGGCACCACCGTGACGGCCGACGGAAGGAATACGATCGCGAGCGACGGTTTCTCTGCATGGGAGGCGAAAGAAGCCGGCTATACATGGATGAAGTGAGATTCAACGAACGAATCGGGAAGGGACCTACCTCTTCCTTCCCATGCAGAACAGCGTCCGTGCGGTCGATAACCGAGATAATGTAGTGCGTCGTGCGCCCGCCATTCACGAGCGTGCGGATGTTGCGCGGAACGTCTATCTGCGGGAGCGCGGAGAAGCCGCAGCCGGTCGCAGTCATCAGCTTCTCAAGTAGTCTGTGAACGACGCGGTGCTTGTTCTCCGAGGATGCGCCATAAAACACAATGTAGAAGTCGATAATGCGGCTTGAATGGATGTTCGTGCGTGCGCGTGCGTGTTCGCCGCCGGCCCGCGCGACCTCGGGCGTAGGGGTAGCGCCCGGATCAGCTGCGGGTGGTGTGGCACTGGCTGCGACGGCCTCCTGGGATTGGGAAGGGGGCTGCGTATCCCCGTCGGAGGGGCTCAGATCAGTGTCGGTCGGTACGGAAATGTCCTCGTATGAGGGACTGAGCGACTCGGCCCGGGGGCTGGTGAGCGGATCGGGGAAGGAGAGGCGCATGTCGCGAGAGTGGACGACCGAGGTGTGCACGGCGGAGCCGTTCAGAGAGTTCGAGCGCGAGCTGCTGAGTGTGCTGACCATGCTCTGGTCGAGCGCATCCTTCACGCGCTGCTCTTCCTCTGGGTCGACCAGTGCGAGGTGCCTTGCCACGGCCGACTCCGAGAGCGCTGCCGCCCTGAACGACAGAGACAGGTGAGCGAGGTTGGGGTCGGTGAGCGTACCGGCGGGGACCGCCACCGGAGCAGGGAGCGCCTCGTCTGCACTGTCTTCGACGATGCCTTCCCATCCCTGAACCTCGCCCTCGCGTGAGCTCCCGGTGCTGGCGACCGAGCGACGAGATGGTGGGCGATAGTCAGACTCGAGATCCTCCCGATCACTGGCGTCCGAGTCGTTCTCGGAAGCTCTGCTGCTGATGTCGAGCCAGTCTGAGTCGGAGAGGCTCTCGACCTCGGAAAGACTGTTGAGATCGTTCGGATCCATGGTGGTTGAGACTGAGCACGGCCCTCAGTCAGAGTGGGAGTGAGGGTGGTTGCGAAGAATAGGGGATGGCGGCAAAGGACGCTTATATGCCGGGCAGTTGACGACTGTTTGCCCGAAATAGGCGCAACGAGTTATCTTATCACACCGAACCAAGCTCTATCCTTCGATCCCGCAGTTGTGTACAGTGTAGGATTATAAAGTGGCAGCTCATTGTATAAGATCTGAGTTCATGTTTACGCACACTTGCGGCTTCCTAGAGGCGATGTGAGTCTTCCCAGTTCAGAGCTCCCGGGGCTATGGTAGCACACGACGATATTTGCAGACTGCCTCATGGCCGCTACCATGGATGTGATAGGTGTGCTGATGTGTAGTGTTCTGGTCTAACACGTGCACATAAGCAATGATATGCGTGGTCGACACGACACACTAGCGGAAAGCCGGGCTTTCCGAAGAATCCGAAAGTACGATTGGCCAGTGCCTATCCGCAGGGCTGCGCGTTGGGTGATTGCGGTCGAGAAGTGATGGTAGATGACTCTTTGACGTCGAGCGCGTCGTGTACCTATAGCATACCTCCACGTTATGGACGTATATGACACAAGACTGCGCGCTGTACGTGCGCGGTGGAGGTGTGAGGGAAGGGTGAGTGTGATCGGGTCCGAACGGTAATTTAGTGGCGCCAGTCAATCCCATCAAGGTATGCGAGGCAATCTAATCTTATCTGATAATCTAAAGCAGGCTCCCGACTCACACTGGTCCTGGAGCACATGCAGCGCCTGGCGGCATGCCTTCCGTTCTTGAGTCCGACCATCCCGAGTCAGTCGATGTCTCCTTTCCCCCCGTCCACCACGTCCTTCATGCGACAGTATGCTCACGAACCTTCCTGAGGACATCCTCCTTGATGTATTTCTCTACCTCGGCGTCCCGGACGTCCTAGCCTTGCGCAAAGTAAGATACCGTTGCTCCGCTTCGCCCGATGGTCTACTGACACCGCGCGGGGATGATCATCGCAGACGTGTCGCGCCCTACATGCATTCGGAGGCAACGATTATATCTGGCATCGCTTGGCCGCCTCGTTTCCGCTGCCCCTCGACCTGCCGTTCAATACGTCCCCCTCGGTGCTCCCGGGGGACGAACTGCAGCGGCTCGCGATCCGGGCCTTCCGCTTGGATGCGAACTGGAGAAACCCTCGGACGCGCATCCGGGCAGTCCGCGCACTGATCGAGGACAAGGGCCAATATGTCGACCAGATGCAGTTCCTCCCCGGGGGCAGGTGGCTTTGGACCGCGCAGCGCACACTCAAGCGCGAGTCGTGGTACACGCGGATGAGCCTCTGGAACCTTGAAGATCTGTCGAATTCGCACAGGGTGTGGTCGACCGAGATCTCCGGGATTTACCGCAGTTGTACGCTTGTGCAGAGCAGCGAGGGCGACTTCGCAACGCTGGTTGTCGGAGTGTGTGATTCACGGGAGTGAGTCGGCTGGATTATCATTCACGCCTGCGTACTCACATATCGGCCAAAGAGTCATCGAAGTACATTCCATCTCGCTACAGGACAAGCAAAACATGCAGTACGGCATATACCCCACATACCCTCCCGTGAAATCGAAACAGCTGCAGATTATCCCGCACCCTCGCGCACCGCATCTCCGCCCCATCATCCACGAAATCGTGGCACACGACCGGTTATTGATCGTTACCATATTCGCTCTGGACACCGGAGGGGGAGCCGGGTCGCTGCAGATCCTCTTCGTCAATCCCGAAACGGGTGCTACTAAATGGGTTGATCCCCGATTCGCTCAGGTCAGCTGCGACGATCTTCGTATTCGTAACGGTCACTTATGGTCTCTCAATAGTCATTCTCGTTCTTGTGGATCCGTGTATGGGGCGACTATCTTTTCCTGGTTGGGGAGGTTGATGACGATTTCGCCGTGCGAGTGCACAAAATCCCCAACCCGTTTTCGACGCCTGCGCATGGCAGCCCTCGCGCGAGCCCTCCAGCGGCCACCGATCCCGCCGACGATCCCGAAGATGACTACGCGTACACAGATCTGGGACCCATGATCTCCGAATTTACGGGACCCACACCCATGGCAGTGCCTGGCCACCACATCGCCCAAGTCTCTCCCGCGACGTCGACCCCCAGCCTCGCTGCAGTGATGTTCTACCACTCCGTTCATCCGCACAGCGCCCAGCTTCTCCGGTTCTCGTTCGACGTCGTATCGGAAACGGTCACCCTCGCCGGCATGTCCTCGAAAGACTTTCCGATCGGCGACGAGTCGTCGGCGCAGCTCGCGCAGGTGGGCGCTCTAGGTATTCGGGGAGTGTGGCTGGAACACAACTGGGAGACGCAGCTGAATCGGGTGATGAAACTAGCCTACGACCCCCACACCGGTACGGCGAAGGTAGGAATGCTCCTCCCGCCGGACCCCGAGCTACCGTTTACGCCGAACATGTGTCATTCCCTGGCTTTCGACGAGGTCACGGGGAGGCTCTGCCTGGGGATGTACGATGGTGATGTATATATCCTAGACTTTGTATGATTTTGTCGAGTAGAGAGCCGCGCACTATGTTTCCTGACCTGTCTCTTTCACATGTTCCGGTATAGACGCTAATGCTTCTACGTATATACACACTATTGGATTTTATGACAGTGCGACGTTTGTCTCCGATACGGTGGCTCGCATAACACACGACCGGGACGCGTTCAAATGATACGCGGCTCACGTGCGCGTGCCGGTGTTCTTGAGTCAATGACGTTAACGTTGATTGACTCGAACAAAACGCTGCACACGCAGTCAGAACATACGCGAACATTGCTTCTACTACATCTCGCTACACAACATACGACTCCAGACCCTCCACTGGCCAACACAAAGCGCGGCACATCGGCGCGACAGATCTGAGCTTTGGCCGATTCCACAGCACGTGGCCGTGAAAGATTAAGATAATCGACGGGCGTGGCGTAGCAGCCCCGGCGCAGAAAGCCACAGACGGAGATCGACTCGGACACAATATCTCTCCCTCTTCCCTCCTCGTGGTCTCTCGCGACATTTCCTCTCAGCATGGAGCAGGACCTAAACCAATTCGTCCAGGCGATCCTGATTGCCTCCGATCCCGCACAGAGCTCGCTGCACCACCAGGCCCTCGAGTACCTGTCCGCCATCCAACAAAACAGCTCTGCCTGGAGACTCGCGCTTGCCGTGTTCGTCGAGTCTGGTCCGAATGGTGCAAGGAAACATCCACCACAGGTCCGCTTCTTTGCCCTTCGCGTGCTGGACGAGTTTTTCGACAACCGGTGAGTGCGCATACGAGTACGGTGGCGGCGGAAGTGTTGAAGGTCGGAATGCCTGGTATAGTTTCGAGCCACTAGATGACGAGATGTTCCAAACACTACAACAATCCATCCTGAACTACATCCAGACGGAATACCTCTATGGTACTGCCGAAGCCTCCGCCTCGTGTGAGTACTCATACCGCCTGCGGATCCCGGTGGTGGTCTGACCGTTTCACAGTCCTGCGTAATAAGTTCGCGCATACCCTCACACTCTTCTTCCTCTGCACGTACATCGACAAATGGCCAACGTTCTTCACCGACTTCTTCGCCCTCATCCATCCACCAGAGTCCACCTCCCAGACGACCTACAACCCACATGTCTCCCTCCTCCTATTCCATCTCGTCTTAGAAATCTCCGGCGAGGTTGCAGACCAGATCATCAAGGCTGCACGACAATTCACGGCTGAACGCCATGCACGCGACACCCGCGTCCGGGACGCCGTCCGCGAACGAGACGCTGCACGCATCAATGAAGCGGTCCTCACGATCGTGGCGGACGGCGTAGACCGCATGGCACAACTACGCAAGGACGGACCCTCCCCATCTTCAGAACGAGAGCTGGACTCCGCCGTAGAAGTGGTCGACTGGGGCATCCGGACATATGCGTCGTACGTCGGGTGGATCGACATCAACCTCACGGTCACGCGAGACACCGTGCCCCTGCTCTTTACGCTGCTGTCTGATGCTTCGCTTCCCATCCGTCTCGCCACTTCGCTCGCGCTCACGCGCATCGTCGGGAAGGGCCTGAAAGAACCCGGGGACAAGCTCCAGCTGATCAAGGTGCTCTCCCTGGGACAGGTGCTTGCGGCGCTAGAGGAGAAAACACGCTCGGAACAGACAGGACGCGGGTCCGACACGGACGAGGGCGAGGAGTCTTACCGCGAGGCTCTCGGTAAGCTGCTCAACATCCTCGGTCTGGAGCTCTGCAAGTTGACGGACGTGAGTGCGCCCCGCGTTGATGTCGTCGGGATGGTGGACTTGACCGTTTTGTGTATGTAGGAGTGTCCGGACGAGAGCGTTCGCGCGGAGGGGCTGCTGCTGCTGAGCCAGATCCTCCCGGTCATGCTGCGCTTCATGGCGGACGAATACGACGACACGTGCTCTACCGTGTTCCCATTACTGCAGACCATCCTCCTTAGCGTGAGTTGCAGTCGATCCTATGACATCAGGAAATCACTGACGCGCTGCTCAGTATAAACGACAACGAAAATCTTCTTCAGATCCCCTAGATCCTTCAAAACGCTCTTTCCTCTCATCATTGCTGACCGTCATTCTCGAGAAGCTCAAGTGGGATGAGGAGTCAGATCCAGAAGATATGGATGAGGACGACAAGGCCGCTTTCGAGGACTTGCGCAAAGTTGGTATATAGCAGAACTTTGGTTGTGCTGTCGCTGATGGAATTGCTCCAGGAACTCCGGACATTCATGGACTCTACCCTCATGATCGACCCCGAGTTGGTGACGGACTCCGTGAGGACATTGGCGCTCAATACCCTCACCGCGTACCAAAATGGCGTCTCGCTCAAGTGGAACGACGCAGAGCTCGCTGTCTACCTTGTCTATATCTTCGGAGAAATCAATAAGTGTGAGTACCATCAATTTCCTATACTTAGGCGCAACAATGGTCTCATGTATACTCCAGCTGGCGGCAAGGGGCGAGCTGCGTTCTGCCAAGCTCCTGCGGTGCAAAGAGACAAGCGAAAAGAGACTGACTACTCAGAATACCCGTTGACCAGCCATGGCGAGATGCTGTATGCGCTCATCCAGTCTGGCATCTCTGCATACCCGCACAAAACGGTGGCCATGCAGTTCTTCGAGACCGTCGCGCGCTACGGCGACTTTTTCAAGGTCCGGAAAGAGTGCATCATGCCGACACTACAGGCGATGCTTGATGTCCGGTGGGTGGCACTTTTTCCGATTGTGCATGTATGGGCGCTGAACTTTCGGACATAGCGGGGTACATAGCCCAGAATCGAGCACTCGTTCGCGAGTCTACTACCTCTTCTACCGCTTCATCCGAGAAGACCGGAACGAGATCTCGCCAGAAGTCGCCGTCTCATTGCTGGAGAGCATCCGCGATCTCCTCGTTATCCAAGTCGAGCTGCCAGAGCTCGAGAACCCGGAGTCACAGGACATGCTACAGGAAGCCGTAGCAGCGACCTCGCTCTTCGACTCGCAACTGTACCTGTTCGAAGCTTCGGGCACGCTCGTCTCGCTCCTGCACAAGACGCCCGACCAGGCCGCCGCGCTCTTGCTCTCTGTCGTCCGACCACTGCTGGACGAGCTTTCCACCAGCTTGCAGGCCGTCAAGGGCGCGGACGATGTGTTGCCGATTTTGAAGGTCCATCACATCATCATGGCGCTGGGCAATGTCGCGAAGGGCTTCCCTGAGTATCCGACCCCTGTTCCGGAGAACTACGTCGCGCCACCCCTCGATGTATTCCGGGAAGTTGGCCAGGCCATTCTCGTTTGTCTAGAGGCGATGAACGTCTTCAGGGTCGTCCGGGACGCGGTAAGTCTTGTTTGTCTTAGTATCTACATATCGACTGAATGCCTTGTATCAGACGCGCTTCGCCTTCGCACGTATCCTAGCCACCACCGGGTCGACCGTCGCGCAGCTCATTCCGACGCTCATGGCCAACCTTCTGGCGCATTTCGAGCCGACAGAGCTGATCGACTTCATGAACTTCATCGGCCTGTCCATCCACAAGCTACAGGTAGCGTGCTATATAAACCCCTCGCAACACACTCGCTGACCATCTTACAGGAGGACATGTTGGACGTGCTAGACCAGCTCATCGGACCCCTCAGCGCCCACATCAACGGCATCCTGGCTCAGCCCGTGAACGGTACCGATGATCAGACGATGCACAACGACACGAAGCGTGCATACCTTGGCCTCCTGACCAGCATCATCTCCTCGAAGCTTCACACTGTCTTTGTTTCCGATAGTAAGCCCGCTACCGTTCTACCGTCCGCGTCACGATTTTGACATTACTTCTCAGGAAACAAGGGACAGCTGGAGAACCTCTTGGAGAGCATGCTCCAGCTCGCGGAGGATCCGTCAGATCCCGCAAGTGAGAAGTCGGCGTTCTCGTTTTTCGGCCGTTGCGTCCAGGCGTGGGCGGAACCGCCGAAGATGCCTGGCGGCCAGCAGGTGTTCCCCGGATTCGAGCGGTTCATCTATGAACGCGTGATCCCGACGGCCTTTGCTGTCCTGTCGCTACCCCAGTTTAACATCAAGGATGGGCAGATTGTCGTTGTAAGCATTCATCTTCACGTTCTGCATTACGAGGGTATACTAACGACGCTGCTCGCAGGTCCTACAGGAGATCGCCAACCTCCTGCAGACGATCTCGAAGATCAGAGGACAGGAGGCCTTTGACTTCCTCGTCTCTGTCTTCCTCCCCTCCCAGAACTGGCCGTCCGCGACCGCCGCAGAGTTCGCGACGAAGATGCGCGAGCTCGACCCGAAGGCGTTCCGCAAATACTTCACAGACTTCGTGCGCGCGTCGCGCGCTGGATCATGAACCCGCAACCGACGACGTCCCGCCGGCCGCACGCCGTACCTTATTGCCACGCCCGCCCTCACGTTACGCCCCGCCCGTTTGCTGTCTCGTAGTACATTACCCTTCCATCTACACTCGCCCATCTTTCGCCGTCGTTGCATTCGTCCGCTGTTTCACACCCGCCGCCTGCCGCTGCATCAGTAACACCGCTGTATTGACCACCACCTACCCCATCTGTACCCATGAAGATGTCCCTCCCAACTACTGTAATTGCTAGTGCTAGTAGTCGCTAGATACAAAGAAGCCGCGGATGAAGAGAAGTTTGTTCTGTCAAAGATGTTTCCCATGTCTGCCACAAATATTGATTGCAGTGGCACTGTGGCAGCTTTGAAAACGCGCGTCAAAGCCCGCTGAGGTCACGAACGCGCGCGGCGCGCGCTTGCGCTGCATGTCTTCCTGCCGCAGGCTCTCGCCGCCACCACCACTCCTCTCGCGCCGCATACAGTCACCTCACCTCCGGTGACCCCAGATATCCCTTGAACGCAATCATCATGGCTGCGGGTATGTTGACCATCACTGCTGTTGTGCGGAACGTTTGCCAATGCGTTCGTCTGAAGTGCCGCCGCGAATGCGAGGGGGCAAGGCTCGAATTGTGAGGCGATCCGCAATGCCGTTGGGGTGATCGTGTCTGACCGTCTGTAACAGAAACCCGTGAAGAAGGTATGATCTGCTCTCGAACGTGCGCCCCGCGTTGTCTAACCGCACCGTAGCATGGGCCCGACATCTCCATAGACGAGACATGGACGAAGCTCGCGCGAAACATCGTCGAGATCCAGAACCACAACGCCGCGAACCTATCCTTTGAAGAGAACCACCGATATGCGTACAACATGGTGCTGTACAAGAACGGCGACCGGCTGTATAAAGGCGCCTCGCAGCTCGTGGCGGAGAACCTGGAGAAGCTCGCCAAGGAGTACATCATCCCTGCTTTCCCCACTGGCGTGACGAATGACCCCGTGCAGCGGAGCCAAGAGGGCGAGATGCTGCTCAAGGCGCTGAAGAAGGTCTGGGACGACCACACGTCGAGCTTGTCGAAGCTGCGGGACGTCCTGAAGTACATGGTGAGTGAGCCCCCGGCTGTGGCCCGCCACACGCGTACGAATCACTTCGCAGGATCGCGTGTACACGAAGACCGCGCACGTACCCATGATATGGGACCAAGGCCTTATTCTGTTCATCAAGCACATCATACGGCCTCCAATCGAGGACCATGTCATATCCGCCATCCTCACCCTCATCCAGATTGAGCGCAACGGGTACACAATCAACCGGTCATCCGTGAAGGGTTGTGTCGACGTCTTCCTCCAGCTCACGGACTTGGGAAGCCGTGATGCTATCTCGCTATACCGCAGAGACGTCGAACCGGCCGTCCTCAAAGAAAGTGAAACATTCTACAAGAATGAAGGCGAGAGGTTACTGGAGAGCTGCGACGCACCCGAGTACCTTCGAAGAGTGGGTCTCATATCCCGCAATTTGATGCACGTCCACTGATATGTGACAGGCGGAAGCACGCTTCCAGGAGGAGGAATCCCGGACACATCACATCCTGTCCACATTGACGAGCCTTCCTTTGCAGCGAATACTGGAGAAGAACTTGGTTTCGCCGCATCTGTGGACTGTGGTCAACATGCCCAACTCTGGGCTGGATGCCATGATTGACTCAGATCGACTGGACGATCTGGCGCGTCTGTACCGGCTGTTCACTCGAGTCACTGCTGGTCTTCCCTGCCTGCGGAAGTCTTTGAGGGAAACTGTCATTCGTCGAGGCAAAGAGATCAACGATGCTAGCTCGGGACTTGGCGGCGACGGTGCGGAGTCGCAGGAGGATGAGGCTGCTGCCGAACCGTCTGCAAAAGCCAAGGGCAAGGCGAAAGCTCGCCCACCTAATCCCGCCTCGCAAACACTGGCGCTCGCGCTGAAGTGGGTCCAGGATGTGCTTGACCTCAAAGACAAGTTCGACACGATGTGGAGCAAGGCGTTCCAGAGCGACCGTGATCTCGAGAGCGGGTTGAACGAGGTACACGGTATTCTCATCTATGATGGAGCTCACTCGTTAACTCTTTTGGCTAGGCTTTTGAGACTTTCATCAACTTGAACGAGAAGTCTCCTGAGTACATCTCGTTGTTCATTGACGAGAACCTGAAGAAGGGACTCAAGGGGGTGCGTTGTTCAGCTGACATCGATCTTTCAGCTCTTCTAACCCTGCAAGTAGAAATCGGACACGGAGGTTGACATTGTGTTGGACAAGACGATCACCGTCTTCCGATTTGTCACAGACAAGGACGTCTTCGAGCGGTACTACAAATCCCACCTGGCGAAACGTTTGCTCCTTGGTCGCTCCGTTTCCGACGACGCGGAGCGGGGGATGCTCGCAAAGCTCAAGGTGGAATGCGGGTATCAGTTCACGCAGAAGCTCGAGGGCATGTTCCACGACATGAAGATCTCTGCAGACACCATGCAAGCCTACCGCGACCACCTCGCGAAGAGTGCCATCGTATGCGCAGCATCTTCTCTACCTAATACATCACTCATTTCTCACCTTCCGGCATACAGGAGCAAGACATTGACCTCTCCGTCACCGTCATGACGTCGACGTTCTGGCCCATGTCGCATTCTGCGGCGTCGTGCACGTTCCCCGCGCAGCTCATCGAGGCTTCACGGTCGTTCGAGCGTTTCTATCTTGCGCGGCATTCCGGTCGCCGCCTCACTTGGCAGCCCGCTCTAGGAAACGCCGACGTTCGGGTGAAGTTCAAGTCAAGAAAGCACGACCTGAACGTGGCGACGTTCGCCCTCGTCATTCTCCTGCTATTCGAGGACATCCTGGACGACCAGTTCCTGACATACGAGGTGCGCCACGCCGCTACTATCGGTGTATGTGTATGCGCGCTCATGACACGCTGTCCCGTAGGAGATCAAAGCGTCGACCGCGATCCCGGACGTCGAGCTCAAGCGGCAGCTGCAGTCGCTCGCGTGCGCAAAGTACAAGATCCTGAAGAAGCACCCGCCCGGGCGCGAAGTGGGCGACGGCGACTCGTTCTCGTTCAACGCGGACTTCTCCGCGCCGCTGCAGAAGATCAAGATCAGCACCGTCGCGTCGCGCGTGGAGAACACGGAGGAGCGCAAGGAGACCAAGGACCGTATCGACGAGGAGCGCCGGCACCAGACCGAGGTGCGTTTCCGTTCCCTCGTACTTGGTGATTTTGCGGGCTTGCACTGTGCTGTTTAACTCACTGCGTGGGTGTGCTATTGCAGGCGTGTATCGTGCGCATCATGAAGGACCGGAAGCATATGACGCACAATGACCTGGTGAACGAAGTCACACGACAGCTTGCGAGTCGCTTCCAGCCGAACCCGATGGCGATCAAGAAACGCATAGAGGGCCTCATCGAGGTACGTCCATCCTCTGTCATTGTATCCTGCCAGACTGCTAACGAGTCTTCTGTGTGACAGCGCGAGTATCTGGAGCGCTGCGAGGATCGCAAGTCTTACAACTACCTGGTACGTCCTCAGCTTCGTAGCTACCTCGGGTCAATGAGTCCGCTGACTTCGGACCTATGTACAGGCATGACCGGACATGTATCACCGCAACTGTATTACCAGTGTATTTCGCTTTGTCTGCCGTGCGCCTACCGGATTCTCCCCTTCGTGCATATGCGAAAGAAAAGTTCGAAATGAATAAGATTAAGCTCCAGTGTAGTAAGTCCCCTGGGTACATGTACTCTACAGCCCTGTAACTCTATAGCTCGTCCTTGGCATGCGCGCCCTCTTCGCTGTCGGGGTGGAAAGCGAGAAGCAGACCTGATGCGGGCGGTTAACTCCCGAATTGGGCGGGATAAGGGATGCACCTACATTTCTTGGTCTCTGCAGAGATCTCCGAGGGGAGAACGACATTATACTCGACATATAGGTCACCGTATTCGGAACTCTGGTACAAGGGCATGCCCTCGCCCTTGATTGTTTGCACATAGCCTGGCAGACATGTCAGTCACGCGACCGAGAAGTAGAGCATTCCTTGGCAGACTTACCCGGTTGTGTTACGCCAGTCCGCTTCAGCTCGACGATGTGCTCGTCTAGGTGCGTGAGATTCCGCTCGAAGCCCAACAAAGCCTGTGACACGATGAGCGTAAAGTCGTATGCGTAATCACGCGGACGCACCTCCTCAACGCTGATCGTCTCTTTCCAATACAGCCCGCTCTCCTTCCTCCGCCAGCCACCGCGCTCCTTCTTGCTGCGGATCCTGAGCACCACGTCCCCCGCCTCCCAGTCCGGGCTCTCGTCCGCCTCGCCCTCGAACACGATCTCATGGCCCTCCGGCGCGCCCTTCGGCACCTCGAGCGTATAATGCTGCGTGTGGTCCATGACCTTGTGCCCGTCGCAGTGCGGGCACTTGCGCCCGATGACCGTCCCGCGCCCGCCGCACTCCTGGCACTGCACCTGGCTCTGCGTGAACATGCCGGGCATGATCTGCTGGCGCACGATGCGCACGCCCTGCCCGCCGCACGCGCCGCACGTGTGGATGTCGTCCGAGGACGCGGCGCCCGTCCCGCGGCAGTGGTCGCACAGGATGCGCTTCTTGACCATGAAGTCGATGCTCGCGCCCGTGTAGACGTCCGCGAGCGAGACCTCGAACTCGCTCAGCGACGTCGGCCCGCGCCGGACTTGCTGCTGCGCTTGGTGCCCGCCGAAGAAGTTCTGGAACATGTCGAAGGGGTTCGCGTGGTGGCCCTGGCCGCCCTCGTGGGCGCGCAGGCCTTCCTCGCCATGGCGGTCGTAGATTTGCCTCTTGGTGGAATCGGAGAGGACCTCGTAGGCTGGGAGAATGTGATAGGGTGAGAGGGTGAGACGAAGGAAGCACGCAGGGGTACTGACCGTGGGCAATCTCGACGAACTTTTCCTCTGCGCCGTCCTCCTTATTCTTGTCTGGATGGTATTTGCGGCTGCGACAGCGGGTGAGCACAGACATAAATGCGTGGCAGCAGAGTAGCGCACCTTAGCCGCTTATATGCCTTCCGGATGTCCTGCTCAGAAGCAGACTTGTGGACTGGGCAGGATAGTCAGTCAAAGATATGCAGGGCCAAGGGGCTGCGCGCCTTGAACTAACGGTCTAGGACTTTGTAGAGATCGGCGGCATGTACCAGCAGCGCCGCGAGGAGGACCACGAGGAGCAGCAGAGTCGGCGAGCCCATGCCGACCAAAGAAAGCGGGAGAGACGGGAGAGGTCGAAGGTGGCTGTAGCGTTGCAAGTTGCAGCCCGGTGCGCGCCTGCGCAGCACTCACTCTATGCCCGATGCCATCTGACACGTAGCCTGGTCCACGTGCTAGCAAGCGAGCCCTAACCCTGGGACGGGGTTTGGAGCCGCTAGGGTTCGCGCCAATATTGGGCGCTTCTTCGCTCCGTGCAGCTTGAACTCGTCCGTTGTATTCCCCGCTTCCATTTCCTCTTCCGTCATGCTCTCATGTCGGCAGCGCGGGAAACACGTCCTCAAAACAAGCGCACTCAGTAGACGCGTCTCTGCGAGGTCGTATTCGAACAAAGTTAGAGGTACGTCGTTCGACACGCTCCGCTTGCCCTGTCCTGACTGCTGCCTTCAGTATTCCCCTTCGTCACGCCCAAGGAAAAGGCGATAGCATGGCTCAACTGTGGGGCTGCGCTTACAACGGGAGATAGGCCGCTCAACACATTGCTCCGCTTCGTGTTCCCCAGCCTCGACCTAGATGCGTTGCAGCCCGTTCGCGTCCAGCCAGCATATATTCCGACGTGGTTGGTCGATGCGGAACTCGAGGGCACAATATGGGCAAAGAAGCAGGACACGGATGACCACTTCACAAAGGTACGTTCACGCCGCTCGTTGGTTTCGCGGTGGTGACACCAACCGAGCAGGACACCGCTCAAATCCAATTCGCCCACACGTACGTCTTACGGCCATTTTGTGCGTGTCGTCGTCTCAACTAAATGCTCCGATGCAGAGAACTGCCAGGTCAGTGCCCCCTTCTACGCCTTACTTGCCAACTGCTAAAATCCGTTGCGCAGGGTTCACCTATAAACCTCTGTCAAGCTTGAGCTTCATGACGCCGACGCTGATGGAGGCCACAACGGTGCCCTGGTCCAATGACCTGCGCAAGAACGGGGAGGACCAGGTTTTGTGCCTGCCGTTCGCACATACTCCATTCCACTTATCCGAAGCGATGCGGTCGCTGTCGACGGCTGATGCGACTGTTGCGGATGTACTTCGTTTCGAGCCTTCATCCGTCAAAGAGACCATGGTAAGCGCCATGCTACAAACCTTCGATCTATGGGCTCACGAGTAATTGCATGGACCTATAGATGGCGGCGTACCCAGTCCTCATCCCGGTCTACCTCGCGCAATACAAGGTCAACACACCGATCAGGGGCAAATTAACGGAGACGTCCATTACAGCCTACATCGAAGCCGGTGTCCCCAACGTGCGCTCTCGCCCTCACCTTTCCCCTCCTCTTTCCGTCCGCTCACCACTTACCGCAGGGCCGCATCGCGGGCGAGACCGTCCCCCTCCTCAAGGAGATACTCGGCACGTTCAACGCAGACCCCCCAGACCTGCTCGTCGCCGGCCCCTACAAGGACCGCATACACAGCTTCACGAACGTCCGCAGCCTCACCGCGCACAACGTCACGCTCCAGCACCGCACGCTCGTCGAGGAGCACGCCGACCGCGCGATCACCGCTGGCAAGCCGCTCCGCGAGTACAGCCAGCGCTTCTTCCCCAAGGGCGGGGCGGCGGCGGGCGGGGAAATCGACTGGGCGGACGCGCGCATCCGCCCGTTCGAGGCGGCGGAGCGCCATGCGAATGTGCAGTGGCTCGCGGCGAGCGCGGACTTGTTTTTGCTCAGGACAATGCTGCAGGTTTATGAGAGGAGGCGCGAGGTGCGTGTGATTTCTTGTTTGCGTCGGGCTCCGCTGACTGGGGGCAGCAGGCTGGCGAGCCTGCCGTGCAGGATAGCGAGATCGAGTGGGTGAAGACGCAGATTGCGGCGGCAGAGAAGGACAGCGAGGAGCGCAAGCCTGCGTGGTTGTCTGCGTACAAGCTCCAGGAGCGCCTGCTCGAGGGCTCGCCGGCGGCGTCGGAGACTGCGACGAGTGCCAGCGAGGGACAGACAGTGCAGCAGGAGCCGGTGCAGGAACCGAAGCCTTAGTGGACTTCGATGCATGTATGTCGTGCTTGCTGCTCTCGGATCACATTGCTTTCTTGCATCTTTCGGATTTGTGTGACCAGTGCGATTGCGCGGGGCTTCTCCGGAGCATAGATGTCGACTACGTTGACAACAACAGCTGCCGGCCTCTCGGCCTACTTCCAAACCATTGTGGCAATGGCGGGTTCGGCTTCACCCTCATTCGCACTCTGATGGCTGCGCAGACAATTGTGTGTGCTTCGAAGCACGTAAGAAGGGATGCAACGGTAAGCGTCGGTAGAACACGTTGCCGAGGCGTCGAGAGAGCTGTTCAGTTCCGCATTCTCGGTCGACAGAGTTTGATCGCCATCGCAGTGAAGCGACAAGGCGTGGGCGAAGGCAAGATGGGCGAATGTTTGAGCCCTGAGGCTTGGTCGGCGCAGCCGTAGCAGACTTCAAGCCTGGGGCGATGACGAACTTGAAGAGGCGTCGTTGAGAACCTGTGAACCATCCAACGAAAACGGGGTTGCACAATGGGGAGCGTGGATGTTGGCTCTGTTTCGGCACTGGCAAAGCTTGTAATGACTGAGGAAATATTTAGCATCCGTTGTACCACTGGACGCGGCAGCTGGGGAGAGCACTTGTCAGCTACTGGCACGAACAAATTCGCCATGGCCGGGAGCGTACCGTCGCGTATATATGCTCGTGCACGAAGGGAAGGGACATCAGGGAGGGACACTCGGGCAAGGAGTCTTGTTCTGAGAGGCGAAAGAGTGCCTCTGAAGAACACAGTTCCTCGAGATCGAGTTCTTATACCCCCCACCCACTAGTTCCCCCATTTCACTTAGAGGTCTGCCCGCCGCCGGCTGACAGGTTGGCGACACTAGTGGAGGGATCGACGCCAGCCTCCTCGGGCCAAGGTCAGCCGAGCAAGAGCTCGAGGCTGACAAGACATGACATGTCTTGACCGTGATCGATCTCTGGAGTATGGTGGCCCCGAAGCGGTGTTGTTCGGTTCCGGTGCTTCCGTGACATACGTCTTGGGTTGAGTAGCCGGGACATCATATTAGTCGCCGGGTCCTCGACATCGGCGATCGGATTGAGGACTCAAAAAGGGCTGACACGGCGGTGGAGGGGACGTTGCGCCGACCGCTCCCGTCGGGAAGACAGCCGGAACATCCACCGACATTCTCCCGCTGTGAGTGTCCTAGCGGAGAAAATCTGGCGGGGCTGGAATACTTGCAAATCGCACAGCGGCGGAATTCCGTGGGATATTCTGCACCCTACTGCATCCGTGCCATATGCGGAACCGCACCGAGTACGATCGTCCTCGCCAGGGATAACGTTGACTGTGGGTCCTGTCAGCGCACGGCGCCAAGGAAGCGGCTGTCAGTGATAGACGTCATAATACAAGGATCGTACAGTGTATGATACAGTGAGCGATGCATGTCTACACGGGACGCCGGGCGATGGCCTGCGCCTGATCCGTCCGCGTTAATGTATATGTCTACGTCAAGCGGCTTATATTCGCACGTACCGGACGTGCGAAGCAGCGCACAAGCGGGCGCGCTAGGAGCATATGTCCGGGTACATCCTGTCCGTCGGGTCTTGCGGAATCCAGCCGCCCTCCAGCCCGCGCTGATAACTCCAGTCATCCGCGTTCTCAGCCTGTCAACGTCGTGTCTGTCAGCCGCCCGTACAAGTACACGAAAATGTTTTCAAATGGCTGACCTTCCATGTCCAGAATATCCATCCCTGGACGGCCTCCCCAATGGCAACCTGGGACTCCCAGTACCTGCACAACGCCCCACGTCAGATACACGGCTCCCCACAAACCAAACGCGCGCAGTCACATACTTCCGCAAGAACATCTTGTAATCATCGCTGAAGGAGGACATATTGCCCGACCACCCGTCGCAGCTGCCAAACACCTGTTGGCCGGGCTGCCAGGTGCCGTCCCAGCGCGCGCCGACGCCGCGGCCGTTCAGCCACTTTGCGCAGTCCGTGACCGCGTTCGACCACTCGCCGCTGATTGTGAACAGGTTCTGCGATGCGTAGGACTGTAGCTGCGAGAGCACGGAGCACGAGGACTGTCAGATGCGTGATGAGAAGGTGTTAGCGGAGCGCTGGGGACCGGACAAGGTTCAAGGGGTGGGGGACGTACGCCGATGTGATCATTGTCGTCGAATGCGAGCTGGTTGTAATTAAAGACTTGATACTCGTGCTGTTGAATGTTCCGAACGGACGTCAGAAGGCCGTCGAGCGTATAGAAGCTGCTGTCACACTGACGTAGTCCATCAGGACGCCCTGCGCGGATGACCCGGTCATGAATCCGTCCCAGTGCTATCATGAAAATTTTCCGTGAACTCTCGCCTGACACCCAGTCAAGAATTGACGTACCGCGACGCCGAGAAACGCGTCTCCGATCATAACCTTCAGCGACGACCCCGCAGCCGCACGCACGACATCGTACGCGTCCTGCCAATACCCCGCAATAATGCCACCAATGTCGCTCTGGTACCCCGCAGGCTCGTTCAGGACTTCGAGCACGTCGATCATACCGCCAATCTGCTCCGCGAGAAACCGTATAACGTCCAGCGTGCGGTTCACGTTCGACGAGCCCTGCGCCCAGTTCGCGTTCCCGCGCCGCCCGGAGTTGTCGAACCCGTTCTGCGAGCCGGGCGCGCCATGGAGGTCGAGGATGACGTGCACGCCGTGCGCGCGCGCCCAGCCGAGCGCGCGGAGGAGGTACGGCCATGCCCCGGGCACGTAAGGCGCGACGGACGTAGTGAAATTGGTGTCTGCGGACGTGAGAGGTACGGACCAGTAGCCGATCTGCATGCTGTGTGCGCGCGCGGTGTGTCAGCGAGCGGGGAGGCTGGGGTGTGTCTGTGGGGGGACGGACCGGACGTGATTGAGCCCTGCGGCCTTGATCGCGACGAAGTCGTCTTCGGTTATCCAGGTCGCCCAGTGGTTCTGGAGCACGTCGAGCGCGTAGTCCTCGTCGAGCATTTGGCCGAAGGTGTACTCGTCGATGATATCCGAGTTGTTCGTGTTCTCAAAAATGCTGGGTGTTATCCATGGCTAACAGGCCATCGGTTACAGCGGAATGCGATGCGGTGAGCGGGCGAAACTCGCGTACCTCAAGAACAAACCAGCCACCCCTACATGGAGCAAGTTAAGTGCATAGCCGGAACGTAACCCGTCGTAGCACCGGGTGATACGCACAAGTTAACACCTCTAATGATATCTTTGCCATAGTTGAACGGTGTGATAGAGGGAGTAGCGGAAGCCGAAGCGGACGAGGAAGAAGTCTGGGATGGTTGCACAGAGGTACTGCTGGCTACGGTGTCATTATTTCCGCCGCTCAGAGGACCTTGCGGGTTCGTCGAGCCAAGGTGGACTTGTTGCCTCGGCACAAGACGGCACTTCTGCGCGTGGCTGCTGAGCGCGCCCAGGACGAGACCCAGAAGCAGATGCAGCCGCAGAAGACGCAAGAGGAGAAGCATGTTCAGGTCATAGACGATGATGGTGAGAAGAGGACGAGCACAGCGGCGACGACGGGGAGCAGGCCACGGACATCATCGAGCACGAGGTTCAATCGTGGAGAGTGGGGCCGCGGCGGAGAACCTGGCCGCGGTCCGTGCCCGGACTCGCTTTGACGCCTGGATGCTGTGTACCCGGAGGGAATTCACGCTGTCTGTCTTCTCGCTCTCCTGCACGGCCGTGTGCATGAGTGCTTCGTACACTGCCCATCCCGTGGAGAACAATAGCGATGTGGTCGTGTCGAAGGTGTGGTGAGAGCGTCCAGCGGCTGACGCGCGGCGTAGGCGACGCTGACATTCCGTTCAGCCGCACCCACTGATCGGCACGCTGTGCTGTGCAAATCGCGATCCCCATCTGGTCCGTGTGCCGGCGGCGCTGCGCTCATTCAACTTGTGGACCTTGCTTGACCAGATCGTTCCATTCGAACTCGTCGATGTACTGCCATGATACACAGCCCCTAATGCCTACTTCCCCCGGTGCCCGGTATGTGGGTCTGCAAGCCTCTTCGTCAGCTACCCACGTACACATGGCCATAGTATCGCAGTCAGCCCCGCATCCTGATGGTGTCGCCGCCGTGTCGCCGCTGAAACATGGTGTCCGGGCCCACGTCAAGACGTCCTGCTAGTCGTGGCATTCATCCGCCGTTCCCTCTCCCGCCGGTAAACAACTGACAAGACCATGACATTCCAAGACATTTCCGACACCCCCAGACACCACCTAGCACCGCCAAGGTACACCGCGCATTGACACGCGAGGACCCACAGAACGCCCTTCGAATTTCGGTTCCCTTAGGTCGGGCACCGTGCAGTCGTCACGTTCTGAGCGCCGCCGAGCTGCGAGAAGAGATGGAAAGGGGGTTGGTGGCCTATCCAACACCGCGAGTGCGCCTTCTCTTCCCTGGGCAGTGCGTGCCTTTACAAAGAAGCTCTTCAATTTCGCATGTTGTCGTCACGCAGAGCTGACTCGGACACGGCGCGCCGCATCCTGTCGTTAGGTCAAAGCCTGCTGACTCACATCCGGGCACTGGCAGTGGAATGACCGGTGAGCGCTAGCAGCAGCTGCGTCTGGACTGACTAATACCTGCGTTTGCGCTAGATCGGCGTGCATGAAAATGGCAACGCTGCGGGAATGTGCACCCTTCGTCAGGGTCCGTTCACCTTAGCGGAAGTAATGGAAGATCCGACGCCGAGGAGAAGCCCGAGAATAAAGGTTCGCGGGGTATAGGGTACCCACATCAGCTGCTTCTAGCGGGCCTGATAAACCAGTCTGAAGCACTGAGCCGCTGTCATATGTCAGGTCCTCCGAGAGTGCCGCGGAATTACATCAGGCACGTAAACCAGCTTCATGTTCCGAATAAGGGCAGAAGATAAGCAACCTACGGCGGGGAAGTTGCATACGACATCACTAACTCCGGGGCGTATGGTCAATTCTGCTCGCAATTCTAGATGGCGGAGCTTCGGTGGCACCCCAGAGTCGAAGTCCAGAACCCGGTGTCTATCATGCGGCGCACAGGCTATGTACATGCCAATTCACCTCCGTGAGCTCCGCTGAGCGCCGCGCTGCCAACACAAACCCCGCCGCCCGCCCTCACAAATACTGTGCCGACGCCTTCTGGAATTCGATTGCTTGCGTCACCCGCCACTTCGAGCTAGTGCATACTGGATCGTCGAAGTCGACCAGCTTCTCGTGCCTGCTCAGCGGCGCGGTGTATCCGGGCCCTCTGAGCTCATCCTTCTGTCATGGCTGTCAATAACTTCTTTCGCGGCGTACCAGTGACTCGGACTCCGCCGCGCCGCCGCCGACAGCCATCTTCAAGAAGTCAATACAACTCCGAACATAGAATCCAGCAGAAGCGCTGTGCAGACACTGCGCTAGAGCCGCCCAGTTGGCGGTCGATCGAACACGATGAATCACGTCGGGGTGGGGATGACCCGCATGGGGATGGGTGCCAGTGCACGCACTGCCTCGCGCTGAACGACTAAAGTTCGAGGCCATGCCGCTGAGCGCTGATTTGCATCAGCTCTTCTGCGCCCGTTGTTCTCGAAAGGAGATCGGAATGTTGTACTTCCAAACGGCAATGTGCCTCCCGCCACCGCCGCGGGCTGCAGTCAGTGAGAATGGCGCTCTCCACTCCCATCTGTCAGCGGGAAACTCTGCCGCTCACTGGATAGAGTCGCTCATCCACGACATGGGCATCATCTGTCATTATCTTCCGTCCGGCACGCCGCATCTGCACAGGCCGTCGGATGTCGCTGAATCCAATACGCGATATCTTCTGCATGCTCGCCGCAGCCAGAGAAGCGTGAACTTACGCCTGCGGCCGGACATTCTACATCATGGGCCGCGGACAACACCCGTGACTCTCAGCCGGACGTCAGCAGTGATCTCAGACGTACTGTGCAAGCGGCTCGCATGATGGTAATGCCTCCGGGCGCGAAAACAAAAGCGAGGCGTGGGTGTCGTCGAGAAACATCACAATATACGCGAGAACGTGAACTTGAGCTAGGCTGAGCTACATTGACGCATGCACGGAAGACTACTATATCCGTTGCAGTACTCACCCTCTTATCTCCCCCATCCCGCAGGGACGCTGACTCCTGGAATACCAACGCCCGGCATCGGGCACAATGTCATAAAAAAGCAACAACAAAAGCCTAGATTGGAAACTCCGCGTTCACACCCGTTTACACGTACACTGACATGTAACTGATCATGGGAACATACATTCGCGCGCGCGATGCGCGGCGGAAGAAAAAGACCGACAGAGAAAATACGTATACAAGGAGAGTCCGATGAGAACGACGGCGAAACTTTAATCGCAGAACAGTGTGGCAAGCGGGGTATATGACGCCACACGCGGACACAGGTGCTCAGGCGGCGGGGCGGATATCGCGCTCGAGGAAGCCGGTGCGGGTGCGCGAGCCGTCCGCGGCGCAGAACTCGACCTCGGTAGCCAGACAGGCGTATTGCTGCAGCACACGATGTGGTCTGTGAGCGGCGCTGCGAGCGCGGGGCGGCGGCTGCGGCCGTCGGACGTCAGAGCGTACCTGGTTGTAGAAGTGCCGCGTGACGACGCCGGGGATCCAGATGTCGGCGCGGTACTGGATCAGCACAGGCTGGTTCTGCGGCAAGCTCTGTCAGCACGGGCACACGAGGGAGTCGTCGTAGCTACTGACGAGTTTCTAGACGCGCATCGTATGAGTATACATCGAGCGGTGAGCGGGTTGCGGGATGAGTGCTCACATAGGTAGGAACGGTGTTGATGTACGCGGGGGTGGCGTCCGCGGGGGACTCGCGAGCCGTCATGGCGTTCTGGATGAACTCTACGTCAGCCGCCGACAAGAACAGAGTGAGAGAAGGGCTTGCAGCGTTGGTGAACGTTTCGGCCCTCGCGGTAGTGCGACGGCGGTTCAAGTTGGAGGCGGGGTTTGAGAGACGAGCCATGGTGGTTGAGGTGGGGTGGGATGCGTTGTGGTGGCAGTCGGAATTCGTAGCGAAAGTTCTTATACATGTGGGGCATGCGCAAGCGCCGTTACCAAGAAGATGCCGGGCGCCCAATTAACGATTTGTGGCCATGTACAGCTCTACTTGTTCTCTAATGAGGGCAGATGACTGTAAGATAATAGTGGGTTAGTCACCCGTGGTCGCCTGAGACGTGACATCCCCGTGTTCGGTGCCTTTCACGACAAAGCGACGTCTAGATCGGCGATGTGCCCATAATGATTGGGTTCGGGGGGTATGGTACGCACCTCAAATATTTAGTGAAATAGGCTTGGCATATATACAATCCATTTATGGATCGCGGTGACATGTTGCATGTGCCAGGACTGATGGTAGTCCACACAAAACGCGGGACAACGGGCTTGCCAGTAGCGGTGGGAGAGCCGTCGTGGACCGGCCGCGTAAACGCCATATCATGAGATCGGAATCACGAATTCTTGAGGACCATATCAAGAAGGTGGTACCACCGAGCTATGCTGCCAATCATGGATACTGGTCCAGTGAGCCCTGCCAGCCTGCGAAATGAAGGAAGAGGGACCTCTTCGCAAAGCGCACAGCTATCCAGGAAGCCGATAACATGGGCAACCGGGACCGTCCACACCGGTCCATGTGCCGGGTCGTGGTGTTGGTTATATGAAAGAACGCCTGATAGAAAGATTGTGTATTCGTGAGACAGGTTGGAACGCCCCTTGGTTCAGGGAGCTGCTCTTCTATACGTAATGTATGTTAGATATCCGTGTCTCGATTTGTCGAGGATCACTTGCCTCGCTTCGAGTAACGGGTGCAGAATCAACACTTCCCAAAGAGCCAGACTCGGATAAATGAGGGTTGCAGACGTCATTCGGAATTAGCACACAGCTGCGAAGACCAAGTTCCAAGGCCTGGCAATGTAGGAAACACGTCAATGAGCTGCGTTCCTTGGCACCAGTGGTGGTCTGGGTCTGAGAGACATCGCGAGCGCCAAATTGCGCCATCGGGGTACCCAGGTGGGTGGGTTGATCAGTGATCGGATCGCGATTTAGCAGATGGCTCGATTTATTACTTCGTTGTTAATATTTGTGTCACAGGCATGTGTTATGTATGTACTAGGTACCAGGACCTCTGCCACTGAGTACTGAGTCCTGACCACAAACGAGAGTGCAAACACAATTGCGCCCGAAATTCCAAATGTTTGGAGTAGGGAAAGGAACCGTCATAAACGCGCGAACTCTCTCTACCCCGTGATGGCGATACTCGCGAATACTCAAACGGCGCGGGTATCGTGGGGGAGAACCTCAGACTCAGCTGCAAGATCATCGGTCCGAAGCTCAGAACAAACGTTGCTAACGTGCAGCACTCGCGGTCTCATCGGCTCGAATGCTGACGCGGGTGTGGCTTGGCCAAGAACACGGGTGCGGTCCGAGTGCGGGGCCCCAGACCGTCTATTTCTAGCTATAAAGCACTGGAAGGGAATCAAGGCGTTGACATGTCTTCGGAGATACAGAAGAAGCTTCGACACAGGGCTCGAACGGAAGGCAGCAAACTAGGCCAACGCCCTACTCGCGCGGACGGATGTCGTGGTCGAGGAACCCGGCACGCGCACGCGTGCCGTCCGCCTTGTAAAACTCAACTTCCGTGGCAAGGCACGCGAAGCGCTGTGATGAGAACAGGGTACGTTATATGAGCGACCTGCTGACAGGTGAGGGTTGGAAGAAGGACGTGTGACATACGGCGTCGTAGAGGTGTTTAGTCACGACTCCAGGAATCCAGTCGTTATCGCTGCGCTGGATGAGGACAGGTTGATTCTGCGGGCGTTGTCCAAGATGTCCATCGAATGCTTCAAGTACATGCACATTAAGGCGTAAACCCACCAGAATCTAAATATGCAACGTCAACCTAAAGCAACAAGAAAGGGCGATCTTGGACTCACGTAGGTCGGAACCAAAATAGAGATTCTAGGTATAGCGGGTATAGCGGGAGCTTCGGCGTCAGCCATCTTCTGTAATCGGGGGTTAAGCGACAAGAAAGCAGGCATAGATGGGGGACTTGCAGGGACACTGATTAGAGTGGTGATCGCACTCTTGCGGCTGCGGGAGGTGGCGTAGGTGGCAGGGCCCATGTAGAAAGCGGAGGATCGCTCAAGGAGCGGAGAAACGGGCCAGACGTCTTCAGAAGCTTTTATGCGATATTCAAGCCCTGCGCACATACATTACCTGTCCGCCGACGTGATAGGAACGCCGGGACGTCACGGTCTGCATCGCCGATCCTCACGCAGAGGCGCCTCAGGTGGCCCGGCAGAAGCCCTATACCATACAGCGCCCTTCCATGCATGAGAGAAAATAATATCGGTGCTGTCAGACTGAGGGACACTAGGGGACATGCTATGAGAAGGACCGTTCCCCAGGGCCTCACGGCGCGCCGAGAGAAACGCCGAAGAATATTATGTCCATATTCTTGCGCGCCTTAGATAAAAACCACAGCCTACCGCCCAAGCGTGGTAGATACGTCCACGTACCTTACAACTTTATTTATTACCTGGCAACTGCATCTTCCCGCATATTAGGCTGGTAGGTATTTCTTCATTAGAGGCAGAGTCAGGCACCGTACCACATAAGACCACGAGGCGCACCTTCGAGAGTGAAGTTCTCTGATCGTTCCGAGGGCGTCCGTGATTCGTGTTCAGGTTACTACTGACGGGTGTTGAACGATCACTATTTCGGGTGGAATATTGTCCAAGTCGGCATCGGCCATGATTACCATCGGCACCGTAAGGTTTGAGCAATCGAAGAGCAACGAGCGTGCTGTTTTGTCACCGTGAAGATATCGATGGAACTCTGGGATCAGCATGCTGCCAACCGCCCAAAAAGAGGGGCGCGCAGCCCAAGTACTGCATGCGGAGAGCGCGGCCATGACGATGCAGCACTGGTCGTCGGCGCTGGCACTGTGGCTTCCGTGCTTGCTCAAACTGTACTACATCAAACCTGATGCCCTAAAACCTGGTCACTGAGATGATAACTCACTTTCTCATGGCATCGTTGCGTACCGAGTTTGCCGCAAGCCCAGCTCTTACCGTGATTAGGAGCGACTCGAAAGCGAACCTCCCGAGCCTGCCAGAGCCCGAGCCTGGTCTCGATTCGTGAGAAATGAGTTGTGGTCGCTGTCTTCAGAGTCAACTTGAGGGTGTCGCATGTACTCATTAACGATGGCAGCCGACAGTGTCTGCGTCCGCTCAATATTGGAGCAGGAGCAAAGTTTCATAGGACGCCGAGGGAGATTGAGCCTGAGGGAGGGCGACAGACAACATCCGAGATTAGGTTCGCACGCTACCAGACGCTACCCAGCGCTACCCGGGGTCCCAGGCGTGGGAAAATTGCGAACTCTAACACTTGGCCGGCTCTCCTACGAGCCCTTCCCAGAGCCACCGGCCGCCATCTTGAGCTGGACGCACACGTTTTGCACCATCTTGTACCTCCTATCTGCTGGACTACCGGAAGAATCGCTCTTGCAAAAGCTCCTCATCGGTGTACCGAGCTAGCGCGAAGTTTGCCCGATCACTGTGTTCAGCGCGTGTGGCACAGCTTCTCCTGCGGTCCTCATGCCGAATCAACTGTCTATACCATGCAAGAAGACCTACACCATCCCCATCCGACAGGCAGTACGGGACTACATACTCTCACATCATAATGACACGCATCCGGACGCGTACAGATGGGACATTGGACACTGGGAGAAGCTACGCGCGGAAGCTACGAGTGGCGGCGTTCACGTCGACCGCGTCGGCACATTGCTCAGGTATGCTGTCGATGAACGCGTCACGCCTGCACGAATCTCATGCTCGTTGTGAAGTTACCATGCTCAGCTCGTGTTCATCTTGACGAAGTTACCTCCCGATGTCCGTCGCGCAATAATCATCAATCTTTGTCCTTTCCTGAGTGTGCATCGCGCAGATCGGTCTCGAAATTTCCTACGCCACCGCATTCGACGGCTCTACGCTACCACAAACCTTGCCCAATCTCGTATACGAGCGTGCCGCGGTCCTGTATAACCTCGCCGCACTGTATTCGCAGCTCGGCAGTGCCGAAGATCGCTCCACCCCTCAAGGCCTGAAGCAAGCGATCAAATTCTACCAGGTGTGCATATACCCTAGCTGCGTGCTTGCTGACTATGACCTGTACTCACCATCTATCAGAATGCCGCTGGAGCCCTCAATTACCTGCATGACTCAGTCCTGCCGCAGTTACACGCATCATTGGGTCCGGAGGATCCTCCAATAGAATTAGGAAACGCCTTTGTCAAGAGTCTTGAGTTTCTGATGCTAGCTCAGGCTCAGGAGTGTGTCTGGCAGCGCGCCGTCATGGGTATGTCGCTCTCGAGTCGTTACTGATCGAATCTTAACCTTGTCAAAAGACAGCTACAAGAATGGACTGATTGCGAAGCTAGCGCAGAAGGTACGTCCGTGATAGACGTTGACGTACATCTGCTAAGATCGTCCGGTATAGGTGGCATCGTTTTACGGTTCAGCTGCCAAGTACGTTAAGGACGCATCTCCTTCCATCAAGCACGTCTTCCCCTCCGTACGTATATCACGCACTTCAGGAAAACATATTATTAATATCATGGCGTCAGAATTGGGTTTCCCATCTGGAAACGAAAGAGTTTCATTTTCTTGCAGCCGCCCAATATAGGAAGAGTCGGGAAGATCTAGAAGCGCATCGGTATGCTGACCATCAGCGCCGTGGAGCATCTTCGCTGACTCCGCGGACGTGTAGTTACGGTCATGAGCTTGCCCGGCTGTTCGAGGCTCAAACTCTCGCTAAGAAGGGATACGACATCGGCCGACGCGGCGGGGTCGCACAGCCGGTCCAGCAGGACATAAAGGTAAGGGAGCGCTCGTCATATCTGATTTCCGGGACGCCAACACGAGCTGATGCTGCGACCAGTCGCTGCTGGATAATGTTCAAAAAAACGTGTCGCGTGCTGAACGCGACAATGATTTGATCTATCACCAAGATATCCCCCCTGCGTCCGCACTCCCTCCTATCACGGAGGTGGTCATGGCCCAGCCCCTGGTTGACACGGGTCTTCAGGATCCGAAGAGTGTCGTCGGAAAAGATGGCGTGATTTTCGGCGAATTACTCGGATGGGGGGCACGCCTCGCCATCGGTACGCTAATTATTTTTTCCTCGCCCCGCCCTCGCCTCTCTCCCTTCTCATCTCGCGCCGCGAACAGAGATATACAATGACCGCAGGCGCAACTGGATCACGGAGGAGATTCAAGACCGAGCGCGTGTTCTGGACGATGCGTTGTTGAGGTGAGCGGAGCCCCCAACGGCTGCAGCGTGCACGAAGATCGCGTCACGTTCTCATCACAACCACAACAGCGCCCGAGAGCGCCTGAACCTTCCTGCTGCGCTGGACGCGCTGGACAGGCCGATCGGCCTGCCCCCCAGCCTAGTGAAAAAGGCCGAGGAGGTTAGGCTGGAGAGCGGCCCTGAGCGCATCGACACGTACATCCGAGACGTCCAGGCGCTCGCGCAGCATGTCTCCTCGCTGCTTGACGAGGTGCGTGCGATCAGGGCGCATCGCAGGGCAATTCATCCGCTAATTAATGATGTGGCAGGCTATGGACATCCTTGATCAGGAAGCAGACGAAGACGAAGCCCTGCGGGACTCAGCAGGCGCTATCACTGAGCGAGCTCCATCCCTGGAAGCGAATAGGGACCTCGTCGCGAAGGAGCAGCAGTACCGCACCGTTCTCGAACAGGCGACCGAGAGCGACGCACTCGTCAGGAAGAAGTGGGAAGAATGGGAGGACTCTATTGCGCAGCTCACCTGGCCGGAGGTGCGCCGCGCGCCGGAGCGTTGTGCCTGGTTCTTCGCGCTCACTAGAGCCTTTTTGGCATCACACAGGACGAACTGGAGTTGTCGATTCCGTCTTCGACCGTCGACCTCGCCCGCCGAGTCGGCGCTACAGGCACCGACCCGACCCGTACCCACGCGCGCGCCTTGCGCACGCTTCTGGAGCAGTTGGAGGACCTGTCAAAGGCTCGCGCGGAGCTCGTCGCGAGGGTCGACCGTATGACGGCTTCTGATGACATCACACAGCGCGTTGCGAGGGCCGCGTCGGCGATGGAGCAGTGGGTCAACGTGCAGCCTGCGATGTTCGAAGACATCCTGGACGAGGAACTGTCAAAATACGACAGGTTCCGGGTCCAGCTCGAGGACAACGGACAGAAGCAGGAAGCATTTTTGCAGTCCCTCCAGGCGCGTGCCCGTAGCAGCTTTTCTCTGATGGGGCTTCGACTCATCTCCGTGCTGGTATTGTACAGGAGCGCCACACGCTATTCATCCAGTCGCGGAAGGAGGATGCGGCCGTAAAGGAGCGCGAGCTGGCGCTGCAGTCTCTCGACCTGGCATATCACAAATACCGGGAGATAGTCCGGAATTTGGAGGAAGGCCAGAAGGTGCGTCTTCTGCGGCCGTGTCACTCCCATGCCTCCTCGTGTGCTGACACACATTCCCCCCTCGCCGCCTCGCCGTAGTTCTACAATGAATTCTCGGCACTCCTGTCCGAGTTCCGCGCCCTGTGCAAGGACTACGCCGCCGCACGAGGCCAAGAAGCAAGGTACGTTCTCCGACTATTGTCTGGCCGTTGAATTCCGTGGTGCTGACCTTACATAGCGCGCTGACGCGGGCCATGGACAGCCTCACGCTTGCGGCGAATCTTACTCCGCAGGAGCCTCCTGCCTCCGACCCGGAACCTTACGTGCTAGAGTCGCCGCCGCACCATGTGCCTGTCGAAGCCGCAACGCCGCCCGACCCGCCTGTGCAGAACAGCAAGCCAAAGCCGCGGGCGGTGCTCGATCTCCCGCCGCCAGACTCGGACGAGTGGGAGACGATGGTGCTCCCACCCGCACCGAGGCCGGTGGAAGGGAAGCGCAGGGTGACGCGTTCGGCGCAGAAGGCTAAGTAGGGTTTAGATGTAGGTTGTACAGGATATGTAACAATATAGCCGTTTTGTTGTGTGCTTGTACTCATCACTAGTAGCGTGCTTTGCGTAATGGCTTGGAGAAGCACGAAGGCATGGCCGCCGTGATATTCGCCTGCGGTCAGCAGGGGTCTTACCCCGCTTTTCTCCCACAGCAGCCTCGACAGCTGTCGGCCGCTACTCACTGCGTTACGAGACGCTATCTTCTTATCTTCCGCGTCGAGCATTGCATGTGGTATACACTGCCTGCGCCCGCTGCGGGATGCACAGCTGCCGCCTGTGGACGTCACCTCCTTAGCTAGATGCAATTGCTACCGACTACACTCCTTAGTTTATTGACTTTTATCCAACACGCAGCCACCCGCTTTTCTTTTGCCTAGCCCGGGCGTTTGGGTTAAATTCAAGAACATATGGAAATGCGTGTGCGGTGTGTCGGCGCTGAACGAACAACGTTACACAGCCCCCGCGCCACAACGGGCGGGGTAAACTCCGAGTTAGGCTTGCCGAGCCGCGGCAGTGTCAGTACTGCCTCCTCCCTCCCTCTCATATACAGCCGCGCGCCCAACAGGCTGTGATCTTACCCCAATCCTCGCTCTACACGCCCAGCGAGTGGGTGACTATCCGTAGGAAATCTGGACACACTTTTTCCAAACGTCGGAGTTTATATGTGC